>JANHFX010022336.1:10698-67966 GCA_027560015.1 Chloroceryle amazona
TAGTATCTAAACTAATTTTTCCCTTACTAATCTCTCAGACCATTACTTTTTTTATATATATCATGGCCATTTGGAACAATTATTTTTCTCTTTGAAATGACTTTTACATAGCTGAAGACATATACTATGCCATTTTTACCCTTTCAAGCCTTCACTTTGGGTTATGCACCCACATGTTTCACAGCTTCCTTGTGGATCATCTGAAAAACTTGCTCATTTCTTGCATGCTGGTGGTGAATCAGAGATGATTGCTCTTGAGGTACAGCAAGATGAACCAATGTTTTGCAATGTTTTGCATCAATCCTACAAATATTACATCAAGGCCATGCTTCCCTGTCTTGCTTATGAGAATATTGTGTGAGATGGTGTTCAAATTTTATCTAAATCTACTGCTTCTCCCCATGCTATGAAGTCTGTTGACCTGTCAGTGAAATAAGTTAAGTTTGTTCGATGAGCCCACATTTATTCCCCATCCAATCATTTTCTTCCAGAAGTTTGGAAGCTGTCTGATGATTTGTTCCAGGATTGTTCTATGAATTGCTCATATTTGAACTTTTCTAAGAGCAACAATCCAAAATGGAAATTGAAACATTTTTTTGGCATTCTCTATATCTTTTTTTAGTAAATTCCCTCTGTTAGTAAAAGGATTAATATTTTCCTCCTCTCATGTGTACCAAGGGACCTCTAGCTTTTCCAGGGCAGTGAATTCATAATTATCCATTGCTTGTCAATCCTAATTGCTCCTCTGGTGCATAAGCAAGGGACTAGCATTTAAAAAAAAAAAAACAAAAAAAAAAGTATGAAGTTACTACAATATATTTCAAAGAGAAGAAAAAGTTCCTTTGATGAAAGACATCATACAACATACTTAATATAGATTATTGAAAAGATTGAGAAAAGTGTATCTAATATCATCATAGGTGAAAAGAACAGCGATTAAGGTACTTTTTATTACCCTTGAGAATGATACATGAATCAGTGGAACCCGAATGCAGGTCATTCTCAAAGATAAGATGGTTACAACTTCTTTGAACAGAAACAGCGATTGACCATTGCAACAAACTGCTCGTGACTGATTGCCCATCTCTTGAAGCCTGTGTGACTTTGTGCAGGGAACATTTTAGCCCAGCAAATCATTAAATTGGATCTTGGTTCGTGGAATGAAATTTCAGTGGCTTTTGATATGTTGTTCCTGTGGATCTCAAGGCAGTCTAAATGCTCACTGTGAAGTCAAAAAAGCATGGCAGCTTAGACCAGGTGAAGATCTGCTCCCAGGGTTTTTAGAAAGGGCTTTCTTGAAAAGAGATGGGTGACTTAAACTGCTCTAAAATAGAAATCCATGGGTAACAGACAGAAGAAGAAAAGCCTTATCAGCAAACGGATAGAACGAGGCTGCTGGTGTCTGCAGAGCATGGGGCAACATCTCCATGACATGACGTGTGACCAGGGCTGTAAGGCCTTGGGGGGAGGCACAGAGGAGAAGGAGAGTAAGCACAGAGATGTGGATTATGCAGGGAAGGGATGAGCTCCAAAGAGATAGGCAATGGGGGTGGCTTGATTACATATTTCTGCCTATGCTGTTTTATTTTCTTTAGCACCAATGAGGATTTCATCAGCCACATGAGACCCAGCACACCAGCACCCCGATCCTTCCTGCAGCTCTAGTATTTATTGCTCGGTTTTGGCAGGATCCCTTCAAAGAGCCCTGTGTAGAGAGGAAAACCATCTCCCCCCCTGCTGTCCTCCCCACTTTCTTCTGCACACAGGGATGCTTCCCACAGATTCTGCTCAGCAGAGGTGCATGACACAAGTCCTGAAAGCACTGACCACTCCAGCCACAGTACCACTGTATATTAATGTAGAAAAGCACACAGGATCAAAAGACTGTCTGTAGAGCTAAATGGAAATGAGTTTTTGCTGGAAACTGATACATGTTTATTAACACTTTTCAATCTATTGCAGTGCCTGTGACAAACATTGCTGCTGCACAGATAAGTTTGGTGAGTAAAGAAAAAAATCCTGACGCCTGCCTGACCATCTGCACTACTTTGCTTAACCAGACAGAAATATATAAATGCCATATCCCACAGTACTTGAAAAGGGTTCAATTTAAACCAATTCATAAAATAGCCTGTTTGGACAAAAAATAATTGTTCTCTGAGACTACGTGAATTCAACACCGCTAGAAAATCCCTGCCATCTGACGTAGAAGGATTTATAGGTTTAGTGGAAATTGCTTTCCCCACTGTCCAGATTAAATACTGCAGGATGATTTTTTGTATGAGTAAACATCCTTCCAATAACGATCAGACTGATAATGTCTTAAAAAGAGGAACAGGATCTACATTTTGGGTTTCTTCTTCTTGTATGGACTATTTCTGGATACAGAACCTTCAGGTAACATGTTGACTGTCCATAAAATGCATTTTAGCATCTTCCTCCTGCTGTGGGGATGGGTTTTATGCACTGAATGCAGAGTCCACCGACAAGGAAAAGAAATACATGAGGTATACAAAAAAGGCAGGTGAGTCTAATTTTTTTTGCATTCAAATAGCTACAGTGTGTAATGTTTCAAGTGAAGTTATCATGACTAACAGATAATTAGAATTTGCATTTGTAGATTGTGATCTCTTAGTCAAAAATATTTTCTATTGCTGTTTTTGCCAATGAGTAAGTTTTAATGCATTTTCTAGAGTTAAAATCATTGCTCCCCCTCACAAAAAAAAAAGGTTATGAGGTATCTCAAAGTTCAAAAGAGTGCAAAAAAAGACTAATTGGCTTATATTTATTGTGGTTAAAAGGTGATAGGGTATTTACGTGCCAGAGAAGAGAAAATTTAGTTACATGAGAATTGTTGCATTCACTGAAAATTAGACTGACTTGAGATCTCAAATAAAAACATTCAGAATTTATTATTCACATACCATTTCTTTTATATAGCTTTTGAGAACAAAAATAGTCTCTGCAGACTTTAAGGCTATGGTCACTTATCAAAGGAAATAGAAAGAGCATTCAGTGTATTGAATTAAGATATTAAAAATTATTTAAAATATTGTCTGTCCTTCTCATTCTCTCTCTCTTACAAAAAGACCACTTTTTTATTTATTTTTTTTAAATTTTTCTGACTATCTTGTAGACAGCCATTTTAGGAGGTTTTGAGTTGAGGAAGGTTTTTTTTGCTACAACTGAGTTCTGATTACTTATATAATTTTTGGGGAATATTTGGAACTTTTTGTGAGGATTTGTATACTTGGGCACATACCAAGGTACATATAGACAAAAAACTCCTTTGGGCTTTTTCTTTTGAGAATATATCTGACACATTTAGTTTTCTGATGAAATGTTGTGTACTTCTACTTGTAACAGACTGATTCTGTGTCTTTTCTGCTTTGCTATGGTCACTGTCCCTCTTCTGTAATGACTCCATATCACTATCAATGTGGTAAAGTGTATAGGTATGGAAATATGGGAATGTCACAGTCATGAGGAATTCAAACTGCTCCTGTTACCCTTCAGGAAAAATAACTGGAAGATGTAAGGGATGGAAAGTGCAGTGCCTTTTTGTTTTTCTGTAACAAGTCAGGGCTACATTACAGAGTGACTGCAGTGTCCCAGTTGGCACGCGGGGGTCCATGAGACATTCCATACATAGGAAACGGCTTTAGCAGTGACACCACCTTGCTGGAGGTGTAATGGGCAAAATAGAAGCAGTGGCTCTGTTCATGAGCAGCCCCCAGGAGATGCATCACCAGAAACACTATGGATGCAAGACAGCCACAAAACCTTTATTTTTATGGAGTCTTCATGACAATGCCAGTGGAGGTGATATACTGGCCCTAGCAATATAAAGGGGTGAGAAGCAAGGTACCACCATTTGAGCTGAAGCATCCAACAGAGAGAAATTTGTACACACAGCCATGTTCTTATTTAGCACTTTTAGTGAAAACTCCTGCTGTACCCAATGCTTAAAGAGTGCCAATGCAATTAAGTGACAATATAACAAATCACAGGAGCAGAATGTTAAAAATATGCGAAAATGGGAAATAAATGCCTATTCGGTTCATGTAGGAACTGTCTCTTCGCCCAGGCTTTGTATATATACAATTGTTCCAGTACAAGCCCTCCAGAAAGCCCCAAGCTGTTGTGGCTCTGAGAAGCTGGGTACCCCACCCTCCCAACATGCCCACATCGGCCTTGGAGGTTATTTCTGGCCTACTTCTGCCTCGGTAGAGCAGTACTGATGCTGAGGATGGCTGATGGGGAGAGAGGAGCAAAGCTGACATGTGGCTGTAGTGTGGTGCCCATCAACAGTGTGGTGCCCAGTACAGTGCTCACTTTCCCCTGTGGTGGGAAAGGCCATGAGAGACAAATGTTTTTAACAGACAGCCTTGTCATTTTTAAGGTAGAAAAGGATGATTGTGGTCATCTGTCTGATCTCCTGCTAAGCACAAACAACAAAGCTTTCTGTATGAATTGTACACCAAACCCTTAATTTATAATAATTACCTTCAGTGTTGAATAAACTCAGAATGGGATCAGAAGAATTTTTTAACTTTGGCTTCCATCCATTTTTTCCTGTTCTATGCTACTGTGTCTCTTCTCCATCCAGGTATTTGCAGGTGGATCAAGCCCCCTTTTCACCTTTGCATATCATTTGTTTCCCTCTGTTCCTCCACTGCTTTTCAGGATTGACATCAGGACTGTGTGCAGTATTTGTACAGTCTTCATGTAGGTGCTGTATACAGAGTTACTCCCATTGATCTCCTGGGAGCATGGTCGTGGTCTCCATTGCAGCCCTACAGTTTGCCCAACATGTCTGGGCATCTGTGAACAGCAGGACACCTCATCTTAGAGGTACAGCCAGTCCTCTTTGCTCTCCTGTAGGCCCCTGTATGTTAAGATGCTGAACATATAAAAGAGTTTTTAAGTAGACACAGTTCCTTTGCATTTCATGCAAAGTCTGTGCCTTTTTCCATTACAGAATTAGATACGGGAAGAAAAAACAGAGCAAGTGGGAATGCTATATAACATCACAAAAACTCACAGTGAAGATTGTTCCTGAACATTTTACTCTTGACAGTTCCTCTGCCTTCAACACTCAGCCCTGAACATCCATTATACAGAAGAAGAATATAGCAACTGACTTTGTTACGCCTCTCTGAGCACTGTTACCTGTTTCTCCATACAGCTTGTGGTAGGGACCAGGATGCAAATCCATCCCTTCACTTCCCTTTACCTTCTGAAAAGCCACAGACCTTAGTGGAGACCAATGGGGGAAATTTATCTGAAGTAGAAAAGGCTGTCTCCACACCACCACAGGATGCTCAGAGCAGCTGATTTGCACCCATAGTCTCCGTAGCCTCCAGAAGTCCTTTAGGGGCACAAGACCATCTGCTTGCCCTACTGCCAGGGCTCAGAGCCAGCCACCGGTGTTGGCAGGCAGCTCAGGCACCTGCTGTAGAGACCTGCAGCCTTGGGTGTGCTGCCAGCATCCTGCTGCCCCTGACAGACGTGTCCAGCTTTGCTCCTGATCCTCATGGTGCAGCTGATGGAGGAAATATACAGGCCTTTAGCTTCTTTATCGGGATGGTGCTGTTCCGCGAGTGTTAGTTTCTTCTCACTTGCCCTGGACTCTGCTTTCAAATTAAAGCTCTCCATTCGCTCTGCAGTTTTCAGGCCCAGGTCTTGTCCCTTCACCTTCTCAAATCCAACTGAGCCCACAGCCTTTGCACGCTTGCTAATAGGGTGGATGGGGTGGATGTGGATAGTGTCGCAGGGTCAGATACCTTCTCTGTCCAATTTTTGGCTCTGCAGGTACCCTGAGGCAGCCATTCTACCATGAGACACAACAGTGCTGAAGAAGGGTGAACAGACAGATAAAGTTTTCCCCACAAGAGTCCATGAATGGACCATGGTCTTTTAGGGGCTGGGTTTGCATGAGAGGAAGTTTGTAAAAGGTGCCAATTAATTCCTTAAATAAAGCTGATGAGGCTTTGGGACATAGAAAATGGCAGATACATGTATGTCAAAATACAAATACAGTCCCGGTGCAAGCAGCAAAGTAGACAGCTTTATTGCATGGGACCTATTACAGAGCCCTCCAGAATTGCAATAAACTGTAAAAATGTCTCTGTGCCAGTCAAAGACTCAACTACTTATTTTTGCTAATCTCCAGGACAAATCACCTCAAAGGAATTTAACTTCAAAGAGCAGCAATATAAAAATAAAGCCTTTCTCACCTTGCAGACCTGTTCGTACTTTGCAGTCAGCCGTGTGCAAATCCTGCAGGGTTTGCAAAGCTTTTTACTCCTGTTAAATCCACAGTACCAAAACTCCTACAGGAAGGAGCTGAGATCCGGAGCGCTGGCAAAAGGGCTGTCTGCTGCTTTCCCAACTGCTCAGGCTCTTGGGAAAGCCACCAAGCTACACGGGAGTCCCTAGAAGTATACAAAGCATCACTAAAGGTCACAACATCGTTATGCCAACAAAAGGGCCAAAACCTGTGTTGCTAATTAGACTTGCAGAATCTGCTACAGAGGATGAGGAATAGGAAAAAAACTGACCTGGAGCTGAGCCCAGGTTGTTCTGCCAGAGCTAACTGCTGGGGAAAAAAAAATCTCTTTTAGTACTAAATTCTCTCTGGATAGCACTATAACCACTTTTCAGACAAATAACTGTTAGCAGAAGAGATTTCACCATTCAAGATCTACAGATCATGTTTCTTTAATCTTAGGAGACTCACTTCATGTTTTTAGTCATGTCCCTACCATTCCCTGGTCATGTTATAATCATTTTGCCTCACTCTGGTCTCTGAATAGCAACCTATTTTCCACTCCTCTAGAGCTCCCTGTCTATGTTTCTGTCAGAAAGAGCTATATTTTACAGCAGTTGAATGACAACCTCTACAAAAAGCCCTGGGCTTGTTATCACAAGATCTCTTTCGTGGTCAAAGATCTCTCTCTTTATGACATTTTCAGATGTTATTACAATTAGTGACACTTTTCCTAAGTGATGGGAGTCACCTTGCATCATTATTCCCATCATTCCTTCCTGGTGCTTTCTCGAAGCCTCAGAATCCCACCGAACATTTGCAACATTAAAGCTACCTTCCCTTGCTTTTGGTGAATTTGGATAGGACTTCTGTGCAGTCAGCTTCTCTGTACCCCAGTCATGCGCCGTGCAAGCTCTCTGTGCTCTGTAAATCACACGTGGCTATCCTGGTACCCTCACTGATGCTTCCTCTTACACATAGGGCAGCTCCTATCTTCTTGCCCTCTTAATGCTTTCTTTGGTCTTATAAATTCATCCCTAACAGGATTTCTTCCTTTACCTCTCAGCAGTCCTTAAGCCACTCTCTTGTCCTGAAGTTTTGCTTTTGTATCTTATCATCAGAATAGATCTTGAAAGCATTTATTTGCATAAGCAAAGCTTACTAATGCAAGCTGTCTTTAGATCAGATCTTCAGATTGCACAGTAAGCCTGTAAAATGCCTATTGAAAACACTGCCTATAGGAGCACATCACCAGTAGCAAGCCAGATCCAGTGGAGCACTGAGCACATGCAGCTCCCAAGGCACTGCTTTTTAGGACCAGCATTTTCTGCTGTGGCTTGAGATCATTTGCACCAGCAGTGCTGGGTCTCAGGAGAGTAACAAGAGGCCCAGTATGGGCTTCAGTCCATTGCAACTGGAGTCTCTCCATCTCCCCTGGTTTTTGCCTTTCCCTTCCCTCCTTTCACCTCCATTCCCTTTGCTCCTTTTCTTTCCCTCATTCAGGGTTCCCCCTCTTCTCCAAATTGCTTGTTCTTTTTTTTTTTTGTCCCTGACTTTCTCTGTCCTCCTCCTCACCTGCATCATTTATTTGCCCCAGGCACATCTTTTGTCCCTGACAGTTCTGCCAAGTTTTCTGCTGTTGCTTTTAACTCTATGTTATTCTGTAACTTTGTTCTCTACTCCAGCAGCTGTTGCTGTTGCCTGTTTTACCTCTTCTTCCAGTTTCCAGAAATCCTTTTATTCTGTCCAACAGTACTCATCTCCCCTATCCTGTTTGACTTATTTTCACTGTTGCTTTGTTATAACCCGTTGTTCTTTCAAGTAATTTCAATCCTTCATGACAACTTTTCTTAGAAATCTTGCAGTTTTTTCTCACCAACCAGCCAAAAACATCCTCTCTCTGATTATCATTGCAAATGATGATGCTTTGAAAATTATATTTTCCACTTTTATCATTATCACTAATCTCCTTTCTAGAACTTATTTTGGGTCTACAGTACACATAGCTTCCTATCTTCATTAAGGTGATTCATGGCAGAACAGTCTCTACTGGTACTTCTGTAGCTATGCTCATACACTCAAGTAACGTGCCACTTTACTGGGTAACTGGTGATAAAATCTCCAGTCAACATTGTCACCTGTAACTTGCTCAGGATCAGCAGCTTCATATTGTCTTCTAGCCCACCATTACTTTAATGTGTTTTATAGCTGGTGTGAAGAGGCGTAACAGACTTTAAAATCCTATCCGTGGCCCAACAAAAAAAACAACAACAAAAACAAAACAAAACAAAACAAAACAAAACACAAACAAACAAACAAACAAAACCAAACAACAAAAAAAAAAAACAAAAACAAAAACAAAAACAAAAACAACAAAAAAAAAAAAACAACCAACAAACCACCCCCCCCCAACAAACAAACAAAAAAAACCAACCCACAAACCAACTGAAACAAACCCAAAGGTACTGCAAGGCAGTTTCCTCCCTGCTGAGTACATATAAACAGTTTGATTTTCTGATTCCGGGTTTGGATCCACATCAGAAATGCTCCTGCTGGTCTTTCTTCTAAAAACTGCTCAGTCACCTTCCAAACTCACGAGTTTTTAGCACTCGCAGCTTTCAGTGAGAATATATTTCACAGTGTGATGACAAGCTGTGCTTGTGTACTTCCTTTCAAATTTCTTCTCCCTGTTATGTGTTGTGGAAAGCCTTGAGCAAAAGATTCTTGTTCACCTTCACCATGACAGTCCTGATTTTATATCATAGCACTTGGCTGTTGTCTCCATTCCCACACAGAGAGCCCTGCTCAGGCAGCATGTAAGCCCTCCCCACCTCTGAGCTGTCTTTCCTCTTGTTTTTTCCAAATGTAGGCATTGGATATGTGAGATGTGGACATGTCTTGGTGTTACTAATAGCATTGAAATGCCAAGTCTACTACTAAACCACGTCCCTGAGCACCACTTCTACACATCTTTTAAATACCCCCAGGGCTGTTGACTCAGCTAGTTTCCTGGGCAGCCTGTTCCAGTGCTTGACAATGCTTTCTATGAAGACTTTTTTCCTAATATCCAACCTAAACCTCCCCTGGTGCAACTCGAGGCTGTTTCCTCTTTGTCCTATCGCTTGTCAGCTGGGAGAAGAGACAAACCCCCACCTTGCTACAACCTCCTTTCAGGGAGTTGTAGAGAGCAATAAGGCCTTCCCCCAGCCTCCTTTTCTCCAGGCTAAACAACTCCCACTCCCTCAGCTGCTCCTTATAAGACTTGTTCTCCAAACCCCTCACCAGCTTTGCTGCTCTTCTTTGGACACACTCCAGGACTTCAATATCTTTCTTGTAGTGAGTGGCCCAAAAATGAGACCTCCATCCTCATCAGTATCAGTTGATTTGGACATCATCGCTACTGTTTCTAAAAATAGAGTGGAAAAAAATAAAAATACAAATACAAAGCACTGTACACTTTTCTGAATTTACTTACACCGATTTTTTCTGAGGTCATTTTCTACCATGAGATTCTGATATAAGTCTCCTCCTATAGTTCTGATTTTGGCTACCTTTTTTACACATCCTCAGCAAATATTGTTGCCACAAATTATCCTTTTCTCCAAAATGCTTTATAAAGCTATAGAACATCTGTGATTCTATCATACATTTCCATGGAGCTATACTGAAAACCTTTCTTCACCGTGAAAATTCTCCATTATTCGTCTGTTTCTTATTTTGCAATTATTCAAATGCAGGAAACTTCCTTCTTTCTGACTAGTTGATTTATTCACAAGTCTCTGGAAAAGACTTATCAACACCCTTTTGGAAACTGAGGTACACAGTGTCATACCTGGTATTCTATGATTCTATCTTGGCCATGCTCATCTACAAGATCATTAACTTTTTAGAGAAGTCTATTATATTTACAGTACATAACATCCTTCAAGAAAAGTCAGGCTGGGGCTCATTCTTCTTTAACACATACTATATTTTTCTGGTGGATAATATTGGTGGGTTTTACTATCTTTGTAGTTAATATGTGCAGTGGAGCAGCTCACAGAATCACAGAATCACAGAATTATTGAGGCTGGAAAAGACCTCTGAGATCAACAAATCCAGCCTATGACCTGTCACCACCACATTGGCTAGACCACGGCACTAAGTGCCAGATCCAGTCTTTCCTTAAACACCTCCAGGGATGGAGAATCCACCACTTCCCTGGGCAGTCCATTCCCATGGCTGATCACCCTCTCCATGAGGAAATGCTTCCTAATACCCAACCTAAACCTCCCCTGGCACAGCTTCAGGCCATGCCCTCTCGTCCTGTCACCAGTTGCCTGGGAGAGTTTGTAGCTTCTCAAGAGTCCACTTGGAGCTCTTTTTCCAAAGAATTGTTACCTTCCACTCCTGTGACACCAAGGACAATTTAAATGCTAGTTTATTACTTAGCTTTCCTCTGGGTAAAAGACTGGTGACTTGTTACCATTCAGTGCATTTACTTCAAATCTGTCCCTGGTCCTGTGTCAATATGAATATTTCTTAACATTGCCCCACCAGTCTGATTTTTTTTGTTGTGCAAACAAATTCCTTAATTGTTGATGTTTTGCACTGCACTTACAAAGACAAAGTGCTTTCATTGATGTAAGGAACTAAGACAAATGTAGTATTGATCATGAGCTAGTTATTCCCCATTCTGCATTTGTACAATTACTTCTCTGTACTCCATGCAGTTCTTTGTATTCTCTTTTACAGAAGTTCACCTTGTTGACATCAGATCTTTTCTCCAGCGTCTTGAGGCTGCTTTGAATTCTGATCCTAGACCTCAAAAAGTCTATTTCTCTTTCAAGCGTGTTGTCATGCATGAGTTTTATAGTTCTGCCATCCGCATTACTATTGAGAATGCTGACTATTAGTTTCCAGGATGAAATCTGTGAGATGTCATTTAACATTTCTTGACAGCGAACTAATGGCAGTTACTCTAACCACAATCGTTCTACCATGCTCAAAGTCAGAGTTTCATCTCAACTGTGTTTCCCTAGTTTAGTAGTGAAATATTAAGAACCTCAGTCAAATCTACTCTTCCTCCTGCTTACACTAACATGTCCAGTTACACTATCAGAAAGGACATTAGATCAGTTTCATGTCAATTATTATGAAGACTCACACTGAGTGATCTTTAGTCTTGTTACTTTGGGGGGGGTGGTGCGGGTGTGTAGTTTTCCCTCTTTCTTTCCAAGTGTCAAAACTCCAACATCCTTCTTTTGTTTTCTGCTTAAAACCAGCTTTTGTGTTCACTCTCACCCTCCTTAAGTGGCATCTCCCATCTTTGACAAGCCCTCAGCATTACCTGCTTACAGTTCAGAGACAGTAACATCTGATACCCTCAGTGCTCCCAGGGAACTGCCGTCAGCCTCTGTTGACTTAAATACCTCCAATTTATCTAAATATTCCTTAACATGCCTCTTCCTGATCTACACTGTGCTGACATCTGCTTACAAGTCAACCTTTCTTTGAAGACAGGGCAGACATGAAACTTTTCAGCTCTTTCCTCATCGCCCCATTAGTTGCTCCCCAACCCTTCAGGCATTTCTTTTACACCTGGCTGAGCCCTGGCATCAAGCCTGCCTCCTCCTCAGCTGGCAGGATGGACCTCAGTCATGCTTCTTCTGATCCCTCCAGCCCTTCCTTTCAACCTGTGTAACAGAAAACCCAACAAACATGCACCCACTGGATGCAGTTTCTGCCACATGGGTCACTTTCATTTTTGCACCGTCAGGGACTGTGCCAAGACCTCAGGTGTCAGGACATTTCTGTGAATAATCAGTGTGTCTAGGTTTGTTTGTTTGTTTCTTTTGCCAGTGTTTATGTTAAGGCAAGGAACAAAGAAAGTACAAAACTTAAAAGACTTATGTATGTCTCCTGCCTCTACATAGTTTGCATTCTATATTGATCTATATTCAAGTAATACTGGATTAAAATGGGGTTCTCACTGAATTTTTGTATCACTCAAAAATAAGATGGTACAAGAGCTGTTTCTCAGTCTTTGTAATGTGAGAGCTCTTTCCCTATCTCTTTTAATAGATGTAAAGACCTATAATAACAACGGACCAACTTTCTTCACCGTCTTTAAACCTACTAATTATAATGACACAGCTCAGCATAATTACAAGCAAACATGAGCTTACCAAATGCCAAGATTAAATACATTTAATGATTAATTTTACTCTGTTTTTAGTGGCTTGTTTACAGCTCACAATTTTGTAACTCTCCCAGTTTAAGTACCCATTAAGTGGGTTTCTATCCTACATTATCCTTGGGAATTAGTATGTTACTCAGTGGATTGTGTCTCCTGCAAGTGCATGCCACTGGATAAGAGCAACTTCCACGTGTTGCAATCTTGCTCGCTCCTCCTTCAGGTGCTGGATGTTTTTCTCCCCATTTAGGTACCTCACTTTCCCTCTTCCTGTACAGCACTTCTCTGGGCTCTGGACTACCTTTCAGTCTTTCACCTAGACCTGCTGTGCCACCTGTCCACCAGCATCTTCTGCTTGCTTAGGAGGTCTTCCAAATTCAATTTGCAAGTCAAAGGTGTGTTATGGAGGAACTTCTTGTGAAACCTCTGCCCCAAAACCTTTCCTTCCTTTGGGACAGAGCCTGGGACACTTTTTGGTCCAGTGAGGCTCATGCATCTCCAGGGGCCAGGCAGCATCTCTGTCCCAGGACACCCCCTACTCATGCAGGATTGCCCAAGGTGTCTGTGCCTCAGGAGTCATCTCACACAGTGATGAGGCACGGTTGAACCTGATGTCTCCTCTCCAGTCCTTCTGACATCTTTCCCTCTGGCCTTAGTGTTTCTCCTCTCTTCCCATCTCTACCTATCCAGCCTCTTTTCTTCTCAGCCCCACCCAACACATAGGCTCTGTTGCAGATCCAAGCTCTCTTTGCCTCTCCCCCACTTTTTCTCTGCAGAAATATTCTGCATGTTTGTGCATACAATACCCAGTCCCTTCCTGCCTCTCCCCCATTCCCTGACCCATCATCCCCTGTCTGTTTTTTGCTTTTAACATGATGCTGAGGTGGTATGAACCCAAGACACTAGCTGTTCATAAAACAGAGGTGAAAACAAAACCTAGTCAAATGTTTAGGCATAGTTCTTTAATAATACTTTTGTACTTCTCACAGCTCTTTCTTAGCACCAGTACATCTTTGCAATTCCCCTGTCCTCCCCACCAAGGCTTTGTCCTTTGCGGGGAGTTGCGTGGCCTTTACTACTCTCTCCTTGTGCTTCTCCCTCAGGCAGCGTCTCATCAGGGCCTTGCCCATCCATAATTTTGAGGGCAGACCAAGGAAAATGCAGCTCCTGCTGCTCCCCTGCCCAGCAAGGCATGAAGGCTGTGCAGCGTAGCAGATGCAGGACAGGTGACACCACACAATCTGTCCACCAGTGTCCATCCGGGGATGAGGAGCCCAGACCTGAACATCATGGCATAGCTGGCAGGCATGAAGGAGTTTGCATCACTTTCATTACTTTCCAATTAAAAGCCCTACTGAAAACTAACTTGGCAAGCTCCACATGCTCCCTTGTCTAGCAGCAGTGGTAGGAGAGGCTATGGATCAGCTGAACCACAGCACACTGTGAGCTGCAGAGGTTGTATCTGACAAAATTGTGCGGTGGTTTCAGAGGGTAGAGGGGGAGATTCCACAGTCTCTGCACCAGAGGAGTGGAGGCATCACCCATGTATGAGATAAACAAAGAGGAAAAGGGAACCTTTGGTGTCTCTGCTCCATCCCCCTCTGTCAGTCTTCCCAGTGTGTCAGACATCTCAGCTCAGTGTAGGAGGTTTAGGGTCAGTTGCAGCCACTCTTCAGACACAGAGAGGAGAGAGAATTTGTGAGAGAAACAACTCTGCACACACCAAGGTCAGTGAAGAAGGATGGGAAGGAGATGCTCCAGGTGCAAGAGCAGAGATTCCCCTGCAGCCCATGCTAAGGACCACAGTGAGGCAGTCTGTCCCTCTGCAGCCCATGGAGGGTAACAGTTGAGCAGATATCCACCTGTAGCCCATGAAGGATCCCATGCTGGAGCAGATGGGTGCTTGAAGGAGGATCTGTCCTTGTGGGAAGCACATGTTGGAGCAGTCTCCTGGCAGGACCTGTGGACACATGAAGAGAGGAGCCCATGCTGGAGCAGGTTTGCAAACCTGTGAGGAACCCACGTTGGAGCAGTCTGCTCCTGAAGGGACCTACACTGGGAAAGTTTGTGAAGAGCTATAGCCTGTGGGAAGTACAGGATCTGTTCTGAGATCTTTTCTTCCATATGCCATCCTCTTTGTAGACCTAAGAATACTGTAAGGGATGGAAGGGCCAGACTGTCCCAGAATGTCATAAAATCTGACAATAATGTTAACGTTAGCCCAGTATACCAAGTATGCCACGAGTACCGTTCCTTGAGTATGTCACCCCTTAGACCCAGGAAAGACCACGTGAATCTGGCTCCATTACTTCAGCAATTTACTTTCACTTTTCTCTTGAGGAAAATACATCTGAACTTGCTTTTTTCCTGAAGAACACAAACTGTATCTTAATTTAACTCCTCAAGGAAGAAACATTCTCATATCCTAATGAGATTATCATAATAAGTGTGTAAAATAGGTCACTGTCTGCTATAGGTATATTGGCTCACATAGAGAAAAGAGAGTATGATGTATAGGGGGGAAATGTATGCTGCATAACTAGTTACAAACTAAAACACCACGATGGGAAGTGACTTCTCTCACATTTGTTGCCACTGTTTCCAAAAGATCTTATTTGAAAGATGAAGAATGCTGTGGGTTTTCCGAACACTGCAGGTGTGGACCTGACACTCCTCTAGCACATATTGTGTGAAGCTGGGTATTTGGAAATGCCTGCTGGGACCTTCAGATGTCATAGCTGGACTGTCTCTTCTGAAAATCAGACATGGTTATTCCTAATCCTGCAGCCCATTTTGCTGTGTTCAAAAGACTATAAGTGTCATAGTAAATGTTGGGCTAAAAAAAAAAAAAAAGAGTAACTGCTTTTTGTGTTGTGTCTGTAGCAATAGTGATGAAAATCTGGTTTCGCTAATTTTTTTTCCCTATCTAGCCTAAGTTTCAGTCGCCTCATCTGCTCCCAGTTCCAGCAGGCCTCAGCCTTTGGGATAGAAGAATCTCATGATCCCTTGAAGCAGTGAGGGCATCTGGGGGAATAATGATGACTTTGAGAGGTTGCATCATCCCAGCTGCCATCAGGGGTCTGAGAGTAGATCTACCAATGCCCAGGGAACACTGAATAAATGCCACACTGCTCCAGTTGTCGCTTTGTCATAAAGCATCTCAGTGAGCTTCATGAGCCATGAAATGCCTTTCAGCAGTATAACCATTGAAGATAAATATTGACATGGGGGGGAAGAAAGAAAAAAAAAAGGTTGTTCGGTATATTTTAACTCAAGAGTTATCAGTTAAAGACAGCCTGTCACCCCAGTGAAGGCAGAAGCAATACTGTCACACTGCGTGGCTGCGGTGGCAAACAGTTGCACTGAGCAATCTGTGAGCAACATCGGGATCGAATCTCCTCAGTACAGCTGTCTGCCACAAAAGCTCAGGGACAGCAGACATGTGAGGGGAAGTCAAAGTGGCCTGCCTTTGGTTCACAGCCTGAGCGGGCAGGATAATGGTGTCCCATGATGGAGCTGCCATTGATCACTTAGGCAGCAGAGCACTCCCCAGGAAACAGACCAGAAAAGCTATTTATTGAATAGAAAGAAATGGGGCTTCAAATCGCAGTAACTGGGGAATGATTTGCAAGAGGTAAAAATGGTTTGCTGCCACTTGAGGAAGCAAGAAAGTGGGGGAGACTCGGTAACCTCAGAGCTGTTACAAGGGGAAGGGGACTGGAAAAAAGGAGTGAAGGATCTGAGCCAAAGCACAAATGATCACAGTCCCCTGATGTGGTCGGACATTTTATGCTGTTTTGTGATAAGGAAATAAAGTTTGGTTTAGAAGCAGTGGGCAATAATCCAGAAGAAATAAGAGGAAACACCCTGAGCTGCTAGGTGCAGAGAACAGGGAGGATTTGGACATGAATCCTTGATGTCCATACCTTGAAATCTCTCTCAACCCACAGGATAAGGCCAAGGCTAACACGAAGCACTACATACGCTCTACAAAGAGAAATGAAAATTAGAAATCACAAGAATAGGACCTGTTTCATCCCTGTTTGAATACCAGCATTATTCCTGAACAGCCAAGAGTTTACTAGGGCACTTTAAAGTCACGTAAGTAGGTCAGCTTGTTGTCAGAATCTGCTTATCCCCAAAACACGTGAAATTACTTCCTGACAGCCAGCAGATGAGAAGCAGGCAGCAGTGAGACACATCATCCATGGCTCAAGGGTGTATCGACAAGGCAGAAGACTCCAGAAAGTGCATTTCCATTTGCAAGCACATTTTGCTACGTGAATGCCCAGGTCCAAGCAGTGCCAAAGAAACTGCTCCTTGCAACAGCAATGGCTGTATGGCCCAAAGCTTCCCCAGACAGTGGTTTGCCTGTGGGTTTATTCCCAGCCCTGCTCTGGAAAGCACAGAGCAGATCCTGAAAAAAAAACAAACAAAACAAAACAAAGAAAACCGAAACAAAACAGTCCCACTAGGACAGTGTTTTACTTTAGGGTGAATCAGTGATACAGCCCAGTGTGCTCACCCCTGTTCTGGGCAATGCGGAGGTTGCGTGCTTCTCTAAGACAGCAGAAAGATTAATTTCCACATAACATTACCAGCTTTTAGAGAGTTCCAAGCCCAAGGCTTAAGTTGTGCCAGAGGAGGTTTAGGTTGGATATTAGGAAATTTTTTTTTTACTGAGAGTGGTGAGGCATCAGAACAGACTGCCCAGGGAGGTGGTGGAGTCACCATCCCTGGAGGTGTTCAAAAACCATCTAGATGTAGCACTTCAGTACATGGTTTAGTGGTCCTGATAATACTTAGTAGAAGGTTGGACTTAATGATCTTGAAAGTTGTTTCCAATATTAATGATCCTTAATGATTCTATGATTACAGGGAAAAACCCTCCTGGAGGTCTGGAGTTTGGCTGCTGCTCACCAAAGGGACGATGGTGCCACAGTGGTGATGCTTGTTATTGCAAAAAGAGTTTTGTTGCTGTAAATCTGTGCAGAGGCATTTGAAATGTATGTTAGTGGGCAAAAATTCTCATTAGCAGAGTTGATTAGAGTTAGTGTTTATTTCAGAGAGAAGCTAATTTTTTAAGCTTTTAATTAAAAATGAGTTAGAACTGCTAAGTGTTTAAAATGCTACTTTAGCTCAAGCTAGCACTTACATTGCTCAAAGCAATATTCTTTCATTTAATGATAAAATAAAATATCGGCCAAACACCTGAGAGGGTCTTTCTTGACAGCCAGCTAGGAGACAGTATGAAACCAGAAAGAAATATTCCCACAGTTTTTCACTTTTTTTTTTTCCCCTGGAATATGCTGAAAAGATTTTCTTCTCATGAAAATACTTAATTGCCTCTGGTGAGTGGATGCAATGGCCACCCTCCTGCTGGCAGAGGCCCCAGGCAGCCCACCCTGGCCCATGCAGATCAGCCTCTCTCCAGGATCCCTGGCTGCTCTGGCCATGGCTGCCCTGGGAGGAGGAAGTCGAGCCACCCACCTGGGTCCTTTGCCAGGCAGTCAAAAACCAGCAGCAACCCCACCTTACAAAAATCATCCTTCCCCTTCTTTTTTTTGCCTTGCCTTGCCTTGCCTTGCCTTGCCTTTCCTTTCCTTGGCACCTCCACCTTCTGTACCCTCCTCCATGCCTGACCTGACACTGCCTTTTCCTAAAAAGCTTAAAAATAAAAAAGGTAAGAGCCATTTCACATGCATGACAGACAGAAGGTAACACCGTGAGGATCTGGTGCTTGCCTCCTGATGTCCTCACCCAGCCGGCTGTGACCACCTGTCTCAGCTCTCCCTTTTCCTGTGTTTCCCGCAGCCGGCCGCAGCGGCAGAGGCGCGAGGCCCACGGCGAGGCGCACAAGCAAGGCAGGTAAGCAAGACCCTCCACTGGCTTCTGCTGGCCCAGCCCCTCAGCCTGAGGCAGGGGAAGGGGACACCACTTGAGCGTTCCAGTCATACCTAGGTAGAAGTCACACCATTAGGAAGATCTGTCAGGCCCCAGTTGAAGCCACGTTGCTCAGCACGCTCCTGGAGGTGAGGTGCGATAGCATGGCCATCTGCTACAGCCCCTCTGGGCTTTGTGTTGCACTATTGCACAGTTTGTGTCACTCATGATGTGTGAGCGGGCACCTTTCCTCCCCTCATCCTTTCTGCAGAGCTCTCCTCCGCGGGCTCGCCATCACACCACTTCCCTCTGCCACTGCCAGGGAGAAAGTGTCTCAGAACATGGTCAAGCCTGATCACAAATGTTTGAAGGTTTTACCAGTGACCTGCTAATATTGCTCCACTGCCTCAGACAGGTGCATGCTCACAGTGCCACAGGTCTTTCAGAGACCTGAATTTAATCTAAATCAGAATCAAGGGCCACCTTTTAAAATGCCTGAGGAATAATTCATGACAGGAAGAACTCACTGACGGAGGTGGATGTTTCACCACTCCGAGAAATTATTGAACTCAGACTGAGCACCTCCCTAAGCTACTTTGTAGTTCAAACTCTGGTTTGAGAGAGGAGTTGCTGGTAACACTCCTGTGCTCTGTCAGGAGACAGTTGTATTGGCTTCTTATCGCTTCTGTACTGGCTTGCCCACGAGCCTGTGAGAAGCACAGCACAGCTAAGCAGCCTCATTTAGGAGGAGCTTTATCTCAGCAACATTTTCCCCATCAAGTTTCTTTGTTGTCCTGTTTCCCTTGAATCTATTTCTGACTGCCTCTCGGAGCATGCCATCTTTTCTCAATCTGAAAACCAGCAAAACCTTTCCTTCTGTTTTTGAGCCCTTTTGCTGCCCGAGCAGCTGTCATACAGCTGGCTCTGATGGCAGAAAGGTTTACTTGCATGATGGAGCAACCAAGCACTCCATCGCTAGCCCAGCCAAAGCACTGTGGTGCTGAATGGTATTTTGCACCTTACATGTGGAGGAGAAGCACAGCATCGTCTGCCCAGCATTTGATGCAACTCCAACAGCTTCTGGAATGACCTTCCCAGGCTCTTTAATGCTCAGAGACCTTCTAGGTCTTTAATGCTCCTTTTTATCTTTGTTAGAAATCTGGGGCAGGAGCTAATCATTTTATCCCAAGTTAGAGGATGGCCTGCCTCCTGGCCTGCTTCCCAGCCTGTCTCCATTTTGTCCCTGGACAACAGCCAGTAGCTTATTCGATATGTTGTTTCCCTAATTCCTGGCCTCACGGCCATCATATGTCAGAAATGCCCACCCCTGCCACATTTCTATTCCCCCATTTAACCACACACACTATTCCTCCATCCCAGACTTCTGAATGATTGTCTCCAAACTGTGCTATAAGTTGATACCATTTTACAGAGACAAAAAGTCACTAAATAAAAATTTTCTCAGTGCGAGAATTATCAAAAGTGCCTAAACTGTATGTTGAGTGCAGGAGTAATTTTTTAATGACGTGCTGCCAAACTTCGCAAGCAATTGCACAGTCGGGTGGTCTAAGGGGTAGTGGGGAGAAGCAGGCGTGTTCTTCTCACAGGCACTGCTAAGGGCTCATAGCTCTGCTTCTCTCTTCCTGGTAGCCCAATCCTAAAACGAAGCCCTGACATCACCAAATCTCCCCTGACGAAGTCAGAGCAGCTGCTGCGAATAGATGATCATGACTTCAGCATGAGACCAGGTTTTGGAGGTATGAAACATGCTCATTTGCCACTGTTGCTGTTTTACACTGTCACTTCTTCATACTGTAACACGTACCCAGGTGAACAAGCAGATTGACAAGCAGAGCCTTTTCTGTTTCAGATTTTTGTTGTTTTGTGTTGTGAATTCATGACATGCTAGGGGGGATAGGGGTGCAGTGAAATAGCCTTCTTCCTTGGACGAGCAAACAGTGTAGTCAAAGGCATGGAAATGTGATTACTGACAATATACTATTCCTGTTATTCAGTGACACTTTCTTCTGACAAAAATCTGAAAATGCACCTTATGTTTATTCATGGATGATGGGAAAATTCTAAGATTTCATTTACTATGATGATGTGTGTGTATAATCAAATCATGTACCATGTTTACTGACCTGGACATTTCATTTATAACCCAAAAGAAAATATTTTGACTGCCTTGTGTTAATGCTTGCTCACAGTTCTGTGGCTGTGTGCTAGAGCAACCTAAGCTTTCAGGGAAATGGATGAAGGAGGACACGTTTCCTTTCAGCCCATCGGATTAGAGAATGTTGTAATTTATCTACCCTTTCTGGCTGACAGATGGTCATTCAAATCCAGGATACCATTATATACTCTGATGGAAGAAGATTTTATTGCTAAATGCTCAATATACCAAATACCAGCGTGTTCAATTAATTTAAAATTGTTTCAGTTTCACAGCAGTCTGCTAACGTGAGCATTATTTGTCCTGACAGATTTCCTGTATGGTAATTGCCAGAGGTATATAAGGGGCTAGTCAAAGCAGGGAGGAGATAAAAAAAGATCAGAACCCCTATTATGTGGGGTCACAGTCAGACCCTTCCCCTCAGGAGCCCTGGGGTCAGTGGCACACACCTATGTTCTGCAACATATCCCCTTCCATCGCCTTGTCTTTTCCACAGATGAACACTGAGTAATATTAAAGACAAATACACAGAGTAGCTCTAGGGGATATTATTAGCCTGAGAGGGGAGCAGAAGTGAGGGAAAAATTCAGAGTAACTCTTCCACATTCCCTTAGCTGTGCCGCTATTGCTCTCCACGTGAATGGATGCTCTGCCAGGCATCCATCTCGCAAGCCCTGGGTGGGGGTGCCAGAGCTAAAAGCAATTAAAATTACTTTTAAATCTTGAAGAGATGTGTAGGGTGACACACTCAAAAGAGAAAGTCGGTAGCAAGTCAGTTTCATTGCTGCTGTTAGGGGGATTTTGTTATGAATTCCAACTGCTTCTGCTTTCAATTGGTTTACTGTTGTCTCTTTCAGACTGTGTATCTGTTCTTATCTCTAAGATACAAAAGCCAGAGGATTACTTTGTGTCCCCAAGTTTATACTTTGTCAACTTTTGATTATTTTCCCCAGGCCCTGCAATTCCTGTTGGAGTGGATGTCCAAGTTGAAAGTCTGGACAGCATTTCTGAGGTGGACATGGTAAGAGTCACAGAAGGGCTAAGGTCAGATGGGACTTCTGGAGACCATCTAACACAAACTCCTGCTGAGAGCAGGGCTGACTAGAAGAGGCTGCCTAGGTGTGGTAGTCTGACCTTGGCTGGATGCCAGGTACCTACCAAGCCACTCTATCTCTTCCTTCCCTTCCTCTCTCCTGGACCAGGGGGAAGTAAATAATATGAAACTCATGGCTTAAGACAAAGGCAGTTTAATCAAAAGCAAAGCGAGGCCGTGCATGGAAGCAAAAGAAAACAAATGTTTATTCCCTCCTTTTCAGCATCCTGAGAATCTCTCAGCAACTCAGGTTTTGCTTTGGAAGAGAAAAATAAAGCCACACCCCCATACAGAATACTTTTCAAAATGTTTTGCTCTTACAACAGATGCATCAAACAGCAATAAAGCTTTCTCAGAAAGACCCTTCTTAATTAACAACCACAGGGTTAAAGAGCCTGTGCCCAACCTCCTTCCATGTCTAAACCAGGAACATGGCAGCAACCACCTCAGTTGCATGCCAGGCTCCTCTCACTGCAGCTATTTCAGCTTTTGAGTGGGCTGGGATATCTGTAGTCAATTGACCACTTGCAGGGTACAGAAATGTTGCAATGCTGAGACACATCAGGCTGCACATCCTCCTCAGTCTCAGGGAGCCCTCTGGTTGTTCGCCCTGTCTCTGGAACCCTGACTGCCACCCATGGGGACTCCAAGCTTTCACCTCACCTGGAATAGTCCCAGCCCTCCCGGCTGAGGAGAAAACTTATGAAGGTGACCAGATAGCTCTTGACAAAGCTTCGGGAGTAGAAAACAAAGAGACATTTACCTTAAAGTCCTCAATGTTAAATTAAAAAAAAAAAACAAAACCAAAACAACAAACCAACCAGCAAAAAACAAAGTCCCTCATTCTTTTAGCAAGCATTACAATTTTGAACAACTTCCTCCGGTTTTTCAATGCTGCCCCTGCTCCTCATGTAACATCACGCTGCACTACTCAACAACATGGGAAAAGCACTGTATGGCCTTGGGTGAAAAAATATATTCATGGTCAGTTTTGGCTGTTTGCAAAAGAATCACAGAATGTCAGGGGCCAGAAGGGACCTCAAAAGATCATCCAGTCCTGCCAGAGCAGGATCACCTAGATTAGGTCACACAGGAATGTATCCAGATAGGTTTTGAATCTCTCCAGAGAGGGAGACTCCACAACCCCCCTGGGCAGCCTGTTTCAGTGCTCTGTCACTCTCACAGTGAAAAAATTCCTCCTCATGTTTGAATGGAACTTCCTATGTCTCAGCTTCCACCCATTGTCCCTTGTCCTGTCATCAAGCATAATGATGGTGAAGAATTTATCTTGTCAGAATCATCTCTTTTTGACTTATGCAGTTTTATAGAAAAGGCCATGGTGGTTTATGAGATCATTGCTTGCTTTGTAAAAGAAGAGGCATCAAGGACATTCACCTTGTCATGGTTTAACTTCTGCTGGCAGCCAAACACCATGTAGCGGCTCACCCACCACTCGCCATCCCCCTCCCCCCATGCCTTCCACACCCCCTTCTGTGGGATAGGAAGGAGAATTGAGAAGAAGAAGGAAAAAAAAACAACAACAACAACAAAAACCTCAAAAAGAACCAGTGAGACCCTGTGGGCTGACATAAGGACAGTTTAATAAAACTACACAAAGAGAAAAGAAAGCACCAGTACTAACAAAAATGATAGACAAAGCAAGTAACAGAAGCCAGGAAGGCACCACCTGTGCACAAAACACCACCTTTCCCTGCTCCAACCACACTGAAGCTACACACTAAAGCAAGATGAAAACAGGTATCCCTCTGGCCCAGATCTCCCCTTATATAGGGGGCATGACATCAGTATGGTATCAAATATCTCACTGGCTGTTTCAGGTGTTTGTCCTGGCTGTGGCCCCTCCCAGCTGCAGTCCTTCCCGACTGCTTGGGCCAGCAGTTGTTTGTGATAATTAACCCAGACCCAACCCAGGACAACTCCATCCTAAATTTTAGCTTGAGGGGTTAGATATATCAATCTTTCCTTTCTTGTCTCCTACTTTCTGACTATTTACAAGTTAGTGGTAAAATAATAGGGGACATTATAAAGCTTCATTAAGATGTCACAAATCATATTCTTTTTGTTTCAATTAAAAAATTTATAAATATCTCTTATGGGCCAGTGACCCTGAAATTATCAGAGCTTTTGCAGCATGTGTGAGGCAGCTGTTTTATCTGGAGGAAAAATGGAAAGAAGAGGGGAAAAAAAGATTGTTACCCAGGATTGGAACTTAATTAGCAAAACATAATAGGAGAGCTAATAGTGTCTGTGAGAGATGGACCAAAAGAAGAGGGGGATATTATGTGGTTGTTGCTTGGGGGATTTTCAGATGATGCGTTGTAAAATATTGTGGTTCCCGGTTTAACAACCTAGAACAAGTATTAATAAATCTTTCTTAATGAAAGCTGACAATACTTGATTTTTCCATGGCAACCATAAATGTAACTTCATGCAAAAACAGGCACTGACCTCTCACTGAAGAATAAATGTCTGTCACTTTATTACTGCATAAGGGACACATTAACACACAGGAGTCAATGTAAAAGGTTTCCCAGAATTCTTTTCTTCAAATTTGAATACAGGGAAAAGATGTTAAAATACTATAGAATGAATCAAATGAAAGAGAAGAAAACATGGGACCTTCAGCTGGATGCAATATAAAGAATTTCCAAGAATTATATTGGCCTCCATTGTAATGATAGCACAGGCTGCAACTGACAAATCACTTCTACTGAAAAAAAGACTGCAGAAACCACCTATATTTCAAAATGCTTGGAAAGTGTTGTGGAAAGAAAAAAAAAAAATCAAATGTAAAATAATTTCAAAAAAAACCACCCCAAAGTCATCTAATTTCCTCTACCCCAGACATCAGGGCAGGCTTCTCTCAGTTTATGGGTAATATATTAGGCTACACTTGAAGACACCATGTTTATAAACACTTGTATGTGAGCTTATCTTCAGATACACGAGGGCTTGCTTTGAAAGAAGGAAAAAGGCAAACACAAGTGTACATGCCTCTGGGGTCTGACTCTTAATACAACAGTGCTCAAAGAGAAGGAGCACATCTCAGATCTAAGAATACAGTATGTGAGGAGAAAGGGGAAAAACCACACTTCAGTCAAATGCCAAATCAAAAAGAATTTGGTGGCTGTGCTGGAGGAAGAGCTCCCATTGCAGCATGCTCTTCCAGCTTCCTGGAGGAAGGCAGTTGTCCCAGAAACATGGAGGGCAGTCCAGGCAGCAAATGCTTCTTCACTGTTGGCTCCAGGAACAGCAACGTAGGGTTGGCGGATTGAGCGGTTGGCAGCACTGTCCACCCACTGCCACCTCATTATGTCTGCCTTTTGGTCCCTGGAGTGGCTCACAGATGCCAAAATGCAACATTTGCATTTTAGAGGTGGATTTGCCACCTGGTTGGCCTCTGATTTCTGAGCTCACTAAGTTGGTCTGACCTGAGGAATAAACAAGCTGCAGCTGATCATGTCCCCTGAAGCTCAGGGAGTGGCTGTGCCCTCAAGGTGTGGTGCTTTTACAGCTAGTGGTTTGCTCTAGAGAGGAGAGAATGCTGCTATGTTTGTAAGGTGTAAGTTGTGACACAAGGCTGTTTGTTGCAGGACTTCACCATGACACTTTATCTGAGGCATTACTGGAAAGATGAGAGGTTGTCCTTCCCCAGCACCAACAACCAAAGCATGACCTTTGACGGACGGCTGGTGAAGAAGATCTGGGTCCCTGACATGTTCTTTGTCCACTCCAAGCGTTCCTTCATCCATGACACCACCACAGACAATGTCATGCTGCGTGTCCAGCCAGACGGGAAGGTACTTTATAGCCTCAGGTAAAGCTGCATTCGGTCAATGCGAGCCATTAGTGGAGTGACAGAGAAAGTGGTTTAATTGATTCCTGTATTGTGTTTTTGCATGACTTCATACTAAAAAAATCCACCCCATGAAACAGAATGAGTGTGCTGACTAACTGCGGACAGATAAGTCCCTATGCAAGTTCATTAAGTGCCTGTCGCAGGAAACCAGTTTCTGTCCCAGTATGGCTGGTTCCACCTCTGTCCCTTTGTCTTGTGTGCGTGGTTAGCCCCTGCTCCTGCTGCTGGGAAGCTGTGGCCAGATGCAGCAGTTCCTCAGGACAGGAAAATGGGGAGTAGTTGGCTGCATTCCCCACAGGGAACTGCTGAAGAGGCAAGACATAATGTAAGGAACAGGGTAATGTCCAGAAGTCCAGAGGAGCTGCAGTCATCCACTTAAGTATACAGCAAAGTCTCTGGGCCTAGCAAAATGTGCAATTTCTATTCTTACAGTTAATTATGAAGAAGTATAAATTACACTGAGCACAAATTTACCTTTATGATAAGCAACAAAATAGATGGAATGTCCTTCAGCACATGAAGTGACAAGCTTCAGAGCAAGGGTATATAGCTCCTGGGGACTCACATGTGTGGCTAGAGCAACCCAAACACTTGACTTCAGCTCTTCCTGCTTTTTGCTCATTGCACATTTCATGTGAAATGCATGGAAGCTGCTTGAAGGACACATTCTGGGTAAACTTTGTCTTATTCTCTAGTTTGAGGCGGGATCCCAACCCTGACTTTCTCCCTTACCTTCCAACTGGTCAATCAGCTTTGAGAGGAACGTTGCTGACCTGGACTGAACATTATTAAATCAGTTGGGTTTTTTTTTTTTTCTTTCTAATAAGTAACACTTTGATATGTGGAGGAGTTCAGTGTTAAGTGAGGAGAATCTGTCAATCTCCAAAAGAAACTAAAATCAGTGCTTCTGTTTTTTCTTGGCTGCAGCTCCATCCAGTTAGAAAACAAGTATTGCCAAATGACCCTTAAACAGCTATTAAAGACAAAATTGCAGTACAATATTCTGATGCAAGAATGTCGACATCACCTCCACAGCAATGAAATAGCAAAATACACCATAAATAAAGCATGAGATGATAGATAATGTATTCTGAAAGACAAAAATAAGGAAATTCTGCCTAATAGGAGGTCAGTATCAGCAAGATGCATACGTTTAACTAATGATAAGGTTGCAGAACATTGCTTGGGAAGGCTGTGGAGGTGTTTAAGGGCAAGTTAGACAATGACCTTGGGAGTGGTAGAGGTAGAGCTGTGCTTGCCATGAGGTGAGATCCACTTCTTAGCCTGTTGAGTTGTTTTATGATTTCATGAAAGGGAATCAAAAAAGAAAATCTTGATTCCCTGGGGAGTATCAGTTTGACAAGAATTTTCTTGTTCTCTGATATTTTTATCTTACTGTTTATTGGAATTCACAGCTTGAACACTGCTCACCTTTTTATTATTAAAGCTTTTTCTTTACTTGGCATATTAGACAAGGTTCAGGTGATCCTTAGGCCTTTGCAAGGTTTGCTCAGGTCCTTAGTACAATAAAAAAAGGACAATAAAATGACATAGTGTTCAGCTATAGAATGCATGTCTGAATACTCTTTCATTTAGCTGCACAATGCCAACCATCTGTGCTGCAAGAATTTATATTTGTCTAAACTGTATCTGTTCCAGGTGGCAGTAGAAGAATATCAAACTACTCAGATCCTGTCATGCATAGTCTCATGCTTAAACAGTTGTCCTCTACAAAATAGTGGTGAATGTCTTGAGTAGCAAATTGAAAGTGTTTTGTTATACTATGCAGTGGTGACTGCAGCTTGGAGTGCTTTGTGAATGCCGGTGAAGTATAAATGCTGGTCTCCCCTTAAGAGTAAATGGGTCACTACTGCCTGCCTGCCTTTGCTGAGTGCCTTTGCCCGTAGATTATATTATTCTTTGGTGTCTGCCTTTTTAAGGTTCTTTGCCAGACTTTGTCTTCTCTTGCCTTGGAAACCACCGTAGCCCTCACTAGCACATACACAACAAATCTGAGACAAGCACTTGCACTCAAAGACTAATCCAGATAGGAAAGCAACGTTAGCGAGAACCCACGCATGCAGAAGGACTACTAACATAAGAGACTCTATTGTGTTTTTATCATTATGTGATAGATGTCTGTCTACTATTAGCCCTGCTATAATTCATTTATTCTTTCCCCATAATGATGTATACTTTTATTGCCATTTACTTCCCTAGAGTTCTAGCCAGTTGAGTCAAGATTTATGGATGCTTCCAGTGGAAACTCAAAATTATGTTATTAAAAGTGAGATAATCAGACTATAGCAAGACCAGAGTTTTTGATCGATGGGGCAGAGCGTATCAGTGCTCTCTGTTGCATACCAGCTCCAGTCCTAACTCGAGGCACTGCCTGTGCCCTCTGGTGGCTGATACCCTTGTGTGATCACCGGGTTCTCAGGGAGCAGCCAGAAGTTCGCAGTGTGCAGAGAAAACCACCCACATCCCTCATGGCACTAGGTTGGCTTTGGTAAATGTAAATTATTTTATAGTACAGAGCATCCGTTGAAAGCACAGATCTCTGCAAAGAGATGTTTGCTGATAGTCAAAGAGGAAGACGTGCCCTCTCTGCCCTTTCCCATTTTCTTCTCCAATATTTTTTCGTGTAGTAGCAATTTGTCCTAACTTTTTAGTCATCTTTTATAACAATAGTTTGCTGAGAAGAAATGGCTTTAACTGAAGTGGAATGACCTAGGCTGAATGGAAGGTGTTAATTTTCAGAGGACTGTTACTGGTCAGATAAAAACCAAACTTCCCGCTTTACTATTTTCCAGTCACATAAGAAGACATGTTTTTGATGGAGTTGTTTTTCATTATTCCTAGAGTTACAGTAACAGCAATGTGCAACATGGATTTTAGTCGCTTTCCCCTGGATACACAGACGTGTTCCCTGGAGATTGAAAGCTGTAAGTAAAGCAGAGGTGTAGGGGAGCCAAGGGCTGCAACCCATGGACACCCAAACTCTTTGGAATTATATCAATAATTATACTGATAATTAAACTGCTGCTACATTCACGGGAGCTCTAACCAAAGTCAGCAGACTTCAACACTAAGAAAAGCTCCCTGCCCATATCTTCTCCACTGGAATCAGATGGTGTTTGCGACAATGCAGTGTTTTTAAACGTGAGCTATGAGCACTGGTTTGTCAGTGTCCCTGAAAGCCAGCCAGGCTGCCCCCTGAAACCCCATCCCCAGAGGGCCTGGCCCACTTGCTTGCAGGTCAGCAGTCTGCAGCAGCACCTGCTTCCCCAGGTGCCCTCAAACACATAAATAAACGGCCCTATGCCCTTCCTGTGCACCATCTACTCATCCATGGTGTAGAAACCATGATGGGGCAGTGGCATTAATCACCTTCCCCTTATGTTTCTTACACCGATTTGAGCTAAATATAGCTTATACACACGCATAGCTTCTTTGTCCCAAGTATGACACACATACTAATTGGCTAGCTTTCCTACAGCAACATTTTAAACTTTTAGCTTTTTAGGAGTTGGGTTTTTTTTCTTATTATCAAGCTTGCAATAAGGAGATCTAATCTTAATTCTGTTTAAATACATTTTTCTGTATTTTTTTTTCTCCCTGTCTGGGAAGAGCTGCTACTAAACCCATCTGAAAGGATTACTATTACTATACTTCCACATGTATTAAAAAAAAACAAGACCTGTAATGCTCATGTGTGCATCAAGAGTTTCCGCCTGCATGTGTCAGACCGCTGATAGATGTTTCCTCCTGTTACACCAAACAGGCTTTATCCTCTAAGTCTCCTTTCCTTTCCTTCTGATTTTAGGACATTTATAACGAACAGTTTTTCAAGTTCTGATGTGGTAGACAACCTGGTGCGTATTATATGTAAAAAATTATGATCAGAGAAACAGAAGAATATACAAAATGCACCATGAGTCTGGCCTGAGGGGTGTGACAATTAGCTAACCCACTCCCTGCTACAACCATACCCACCATTGACAGGGCTCTCAGCTAGGTGATAGCTTTTGGCCTTTTCAGCTGGATCCCACGGGTAGCCTGGAAGGTGTATGGACACATGCTGGGCTCTGGGTGTGATGGCAGCTAGCTCAGTGCACTGCACTGATGTTTGCCTTGCTCTCCTAGATGCCTACACTGAAGATGACCTCATGCTTTACTGGAAGAATGGGAATGATTCCCTAAAAACAGATGAGAGGATATCGCTGTCCCAGTTCCTGATCCAGGAGTTTCACACCACCACAAAGCTCGCCTTTTACAGCAGCACAGGTGGGTAACACAGTGCCTGCCAGAGAGTGGTCTGGGGGAAGAATGGACACAAACTGTCCCTCTCAACCTCGACCATGGAGAACTGTAATTTGGGAGATCTCCCTGTGGCCCATCAGACCTGCCTCTCTTTTGTGTCAGGGCTGCTGTACCTCTTGATGGAGTCTGGAAACACAATCCCTCTTCAAGATCACACCAAGCCTTAATATGAATGAAACTCTCCAAGTGTGTAACTTACATTATCTTCTCTAGAAGATAATGGTCCTGAGGGATTTATCACTTTGATTTTGATAGCTGGTTCAGTAAGGAGTCTTTTTTGTAATTTGTAAAGATCTGTGGTCATTAACTGTGCTTTTCTAAAGGCAAATGAGACGCTATTCCTCTGATGCAACATCACCTTATCCAAAAGTAGTTTGAGGTTGGTGTGACTTTTCTTTTTCCTTTTCTCTGCTGTACAGGGTGGTACAATCGTCTCTACATAAACTTCACTTTGCGCCGACACATCTTCTTCTTCTTGCTCCAAACCTACTTCCCAGCCACCCTCATGGTCATGTTGTCCTGGGTGTCTTTCTGGATCGACCGCAGAGCAGTTCCTGCCAGAGTCCCCTTAGGTAAAAACAATCCCGTAGTCAGTAGACTTAAGAGGCAATTGCTGCCATAGCAGCCTTGACCATCAAGACAAAATTGTCTGTGCTGTGTGCTGCCCCCACACTGCCTTGTGGTGTGGAAATCAGCTATGCCACACGTGTGACCCCATGCGGGGGACTGGCCATGGTACAAACTCTCCATCTGCCCTGTGGTGCTGAGCGAATTGCCTTCCTTGCTTGCCCAAGCGCTAGCTGCACATGTTGCAAATCAGAGAGCAAACACCCTGCTCTGCTTTTATTGCCGTTAAAAGAGACAGGGCACATATAGAGCCAAAGTGTCAGTATCCTGCAGAGACTTCAGTGAGTGAAAAGGTGAAAAACAGTATTAGCAGCCCTGACAAAATTTCTGTTTATTGCCTTTTGCTAGAGGAGGGGGGATGGAGGTAACACAGGCAGCTGAGCTGCACTCTTCAGCTTGTTAAATCAGTTTACAGTGCTGTGTGAGGGATTCAGCTTCCCCTTTTGCAGCATCTTTCAAACAGATGAAGTCATATGTCAGAGAAGGCACCATGGGAGCAGAGCTACGGTATAGACGTAAATCTTCTTCTAAAGTGGTTGCTTTGCCCTTAGCAAAGTACTGTTTGTGGTTTTGCACGCTTTGAGTCCGAGCTTGCTTCTGCTTATTCCAGGCAACACATCTCAGGATTTTATTTATTGTTAAAATCATATTCCTCAGGGGTGAGGTTATATAGAGGTATAACAGAGATGGTGATGGGGCAGTTATCCAAGGCTGCACTTAGAAACAGCATTCATTGCCTTGAGACATAATTAAAAGGAGCATACAGGTTTGTGCCATACCTTTTTGGAAGATGTAGGCACTGCCTTTAGCAGTGTTTTTTAGCACCTAGATACTCCTGTGAATTCAGTCCTTTGTGCTTATATGCATAATTTCAACTTTCAAAGGGATCATTAATGTGACTTAATTAACCCCTGAAATAAGAGAGACACAAAGAGTCTCCCTCAGAGCCAAGATAATGTTGAACTAGAGGAGCTCCTGCCCTTGCTGATGTGCTCACTGTGCTTTCCCATGGTGTAATGTGGGGCAGCATCATCCTCTGAGGTACCATTAATTTTTGCTCTTGCTCCAGGGAAGGCACAGAGCAGGTGTGAGAATTGGCTGGTGACTTTCATGACTTCCCATGAAGCAGGATTTCCCAGGAACAGATCAAAAACACAGACTTGGGGAAACTGGTGGAAACATCAGCAGATCGTCTTTGCTTGTGGCCATGCTGTGAATAGTTGAAGTAAAGCTGAGATACTCAGAATCTTGAGTTGGAAGGGTCCCATAAGGATCACTGAGGCCAACTGTACAAATGCAGTACCTCCAGACACTGTCAGGAGCCTGGAGATGGGGTGCAGCCAGCATGGGGTCAAAGTGCTGCTGCCTAGCCATGGGGTGAGAGGCTGCTGGTGTGGAAAGAACCAGGCTGGCAACACCATGAAACCAGAACTAGAGCTGTTTTCATGTAAAAGACAAGAAAACCCCAGTTAGAAATCAGGGTTGCCTGTACCCTCCCCAGGCAGGGAACCCATCACTCAGATGTGAAAAGCAATACTGCAAGGTAAATTCAGATGTCAGGAAATAGTAGCAACAGCTGTATTTGTGATGAAGAGTTTGGTCTGAAAGCATCTTACAGTCCCTCTGCTGGTGTATTCCCAGGGATAACGACCGTGCTGACCATGTCTACTATCATCACTGGGGTGAACGCCTCCATGCCTCGTGTTTCCTACATCAAAGCAGTGGACATTTACCTGTGGGTCAGTTTTGTGTTTGTCTTCCTCTCGGTACTGGAATATGCGGCAGTGAATTACCTGACTACGGTGCAAGAGAGGAAGGAGAGGAAACTACGGGACAAGGTGAGGTTTCCTATCTCTGATGCAGCTTTATGCCCCTGGGAAAAGGTATGGCAAATGTCTGGAAATGTTCAAAATCTTGCAACTATGGTGTGCTGCTCTCAGCTGTCCGGGGAGAACACAGTGCGTGCAGAAAGACACCAGCAGTGAGGCATTCCGCGTTATAAGGATTTGCTACAGACAACCCACACCCAAGCTCACTGCTCTTCCTTCAGTGTCCAAGGATGCTAACTACCTCTACATATAGTCTCCCATCGCCCTTGTAAATGGGATAGGCTTTAGGATTTTAAAAGTAAAATCCTAAAATATCTAAAAGTAGGATTTTTTTAATACTGAAGATCCAAGTCTGTGAGCAGCACCAGACAGATACTGCATTTTGGGTTTCAGATAACATGGCAGATATCCCCCACCTTCCTCCAGGCACAGTCTAATCTTAAACAGTGGGCCAAACCTCCCCCTTCTGCCTTTCTTACATTAAATCAGAACCACCCAAAATTTCAGCCTAGGCTCTTATCTTCAAATGGAGCCAGCCTCATGCATTCCTTCTCACAGTTTCCCTTTGCTGTCTTCTCTGATTATCTCAGCTTCAAGGTCCAACCTTTATTCACAGTCCGATAGCTGTGCTTAAGCCAAATGATCTTTTCCACAGTCAGCTCCACTCCCTCCCTGACTGTGCTGTGTCTTGCAGATGTGAACACAGAGAAGGAAAAAGCTCCTGCCCAGCTCTATCTCCCTTTTGTGTCCCAGCAGCCTGAATTCCCTAGGCTTGTCCCCTCCTCTGCTTTTGTAAGGAGAAAAGGGATATCTTTGTATATCTGGACACCACTCAAAACCTTCCTGCACTTACCTGTGTCCACAGCTTCCCTGTGCATGCAGCCTACCTCAGCCTCGGCCCATGATGGTGGATGGCAGCTACAATGATGGGGATGTGAACGAACTGGGGCACTACATGTCCGAGAACGGAGACAAACAGGACCGGATGATGGTGCAGCTGGCACTGGGGTCTGAGAGGGGCTCAGGCAGAAGGAAAAACCAGAGATACGTCAGCATGCGGATCGACACTCATGCCATCGACAAGTACTCCAGGATAATATTCCCTGGTGCATATATTCTATTTAATTTGATATACTGGTCCATTTTTTCATAAATACACATAACTTCTGTAGTCACAGAGCATTGTGACATTAAATGAAAGTACAGTCACATAGGCTAACAGAGAGAAAATGGGGAATTGTTTTAATTGGAAGATAGATTTTTTTTTCATGATTTATTTATTTTTTTTATTAGATGCAACTCATCTGTGGCATAAATAATTGTGCAAGTTTCATATTTCAGCAAAATATAGGATATAAAAATCTTAAATTTTATACTTATTTAAAGCTGTGCTATGTTCCTTCTTGTGCCTCACAGGCCACTGTAAACTATTTTAACAAGTGACTATAATTGCCAGTTGCTTATATATGGTGCATCCTCCATTTCGTGCCCCTGAAATCCTAATTCTCTTAAGTACTGGAGTGCACATGTACATCTTGCAACTCAGCAGACTTATCGTGTTCCATACCAAGAAATATAAGAATATGCAAATACTTGTGTGTTTGCAGGATGAGGTCAAAAATGGTCATTCCAAACACAAAATATCCAGTACTGAGAAACACTTTGGCAAGGTTATTGGCAGCTGGCTTTCACTGCTTAATGTATGCTGTCCTAGCAGTCCTGCACTGACAGCTCCATGTAGGAAGAGTTTCAGACTTATGTTTTGTCTTGATCATATATAAAAGAAATCTTTCCAAGCTGTCTTGACTATCTTTTGAAAATATGACTTGCAATATTCATTTACTAAGGAATAAACAAAGCCAGACGTGCAATGTTAACCAAATCCTCTGGGAACCAAAGGAGATCTCCTTGGATCTGCTTATTTGGGTCAGTAAGAGCTTTGTTCTTGAGTTTCCTGGGAGAAGAAACAGGTTTCTCTACAAAATGATCCAGTGAAGACAATCATGTGTCTACAAAAACAAAACTACTCCAGGAGAAGCCTCTTTTCTCTGAGGTAGCCTGGGTGTTACTGGTCTGTACAGCCTGAGAACCTGTTACAGCCTGTAAAGCCACCTAACAGCTGGTTGCTCATTATGTTAGGCCTTTCCTTGGCAGAAGCAAGACTGGAATAGGAGTTTCATTTACTGTTGAATGGCTGGGTTTTTTTTTTCCTGTCTAGGCTGAATGAAAGCATAAATGACTTATGGTCCTGGAAGCTGCCTGAACAACTGGTTCATTTGTTTTTAATAAAAGCATAACAGAAAGGTGCTCAAGAGCTCACAAAGCAGTAGTAAGGACTTGAGATTTGAGTTACTAAAGATACCATGCCAAAAACTTTAGAATGAAGTAGAAAGGAGCTTTCACCATGAGACGGCAGCTCCACTACAGACCCAGGTACAACTAACTGACTGCTTTCATGCTGCATCCCTTGCCACAACACCCTGCAACCCACCATGCCCTTGGAGCAGGCTCTGCACCCTCCAGGGCAGGAGAAAAGAAACACAGTTGGAGCACTCGACACTGATTTAAGTCCAAACTCTCCACCACAGCTTCTGCACAACAGCCAGTCAGCATAAATACTCCATATGGAAAAGGAAAAATCTGGCCTGCAGAAGTAATAAAATATTTCAGGAAAATTGGTCGAATGGAATCAGGAGCCTTTACAACAACAGGAGCACCAAAGGTGTCTCAGAAAGTGCAGTCATTCATTGGTCTGCTGCCACATGTTACTAATCTACATCCACAAAGCTAACCCAGGGTTTGGATTAACAGGACTTTAAAGGCATGCATGTTTTTGCACACATTTACAGAATTTATTGTTCCCTGCACAGCAGATGCTGTTGTCTTCTACAGGTGTAGCTGCTCTGAGAATCAGATCAAAGCATTTGTGTCTCCAAAAGGAAAGTGAATCTCCTTACATGAAATCTGCCCTGGACTGACTGATATGCCACTCTGCCATAAGGCTCGTGACACAGACATGGCAGTTGTTTGAACACTGCTGGTTGCTGGTTTAATTTCCTATGTAAATAAATGCCATGTAAACATACTCAGCATTTCTTCAAACTGCTAAAATCATGATGTGAAAAACTACCTACACTCTACATCTTGCACTCACAGCCTCTGCTCCATAGGTAAGGCAATGAAATCACAAAAGCTAAAAACCATTAAAAGAAAAAAACACCCATAAGATACTTTTACTACTCATTTCTACATAGCTTTTTTTAATTATTATTTTATTTTTTTATTTTCACATACACATACTATCTTAGCTTTGTTTTATCAAGTTTCCTTCATATCACATTATTGCTCCAAGATTTCTTGGGCACTACTTGCACAGGAATGTATTTAGATTCTCAGTGTTGTAAGAACCCATTTATTCCTACAACTGAAGAACAGCAGGAACAGGAGTGCCAGATTTTATAGTAAGCTCTCTAGCTTCATAAGAAGCTTAATGCGATGTAGTTTGCTGCAGTACTGTACATTCCTTTACAGACTCATTAATCTCACACTACATATATTATTTGGCACCTGACCAGCATATTAAGGGAGATTTTGAAGATACAAATGGGGGCTGGACTGTTGAATTCCCCAGCTTTTCAGTGGGAGACTGGTCTCTAACTTCCCATGTGGTTTTCAAAGTTTCCCTTCCAGCACATCTCCCTAAACAGATTCCCCAACCTCCCTGTTTGGATTTACATTGTTAATTTACTTGTGTTTTATTTGGGAAACTCTAGTGCCTTTTCAGTCTTATATAAATGTGTATATAGATGTATTCTATAAGTACAGGATATGTCATATACAGCCAGTGTTTGCTATCAACAACTGTACTCATTAAACATATTTGCATACAGTTCTCTTGGCTTTTAACCTTTCAATGTATGGCTTTTGTATTCAGTCATGAACACTCTGCTCCTTTCCATTCCCATAATAAATCAGAGTGATCTGTTTGGTTTTGTTTACTTCTGGAAACATTCAGAATCACAATAAAATTTCACATTTGTACAGCATTGAGTGTTTTCTGCCTTGAGAGGAATGGTCTCCCTGAGTTTATACAAGACCTTATGTATCAGGACCTTGTCTGGGAAAATACCAAAATGTCCTTAAACCCTGTGATGCTGGCAGAGCTGGAGAGCACTGGGATTTCACAGGTAGGGCTCTAACAAGAAGCCTGCATGGAAACTCAAAAGCACCAAGATGACATTAAGCTTTCCATCCCAGACTGCATGTGTTACAGCCCTCGTTCATTTTGCTGAGGGTGGTACTTTGCAATACAATTCAAACAGATTTCTTGGAGGTTAACCCAACGCCCAGCCTGGGATGATGCTGGTTTTAGAAGTTGAAGTGCATTGTCAGGTCTGTGTGGATTATGGATAGACTCAAGTTCTGCCTGCGAGAATGTATAGAATAACAGCCTTGGAGACTGTGGGATAATGGCCTAGCTTGTCCTGAGACAGGAATACAGACTAATTTAGTGCCTCCCTCCCAAAGAGGGAGAAAGGTTAAGATGTTTGTGATCATGAGATTCTTGTGCTATCTCCAGGGCTGGAGACCTGCTGAGCTGGCAGCCAAACAACCCAAGGGAGGAGTCTTGTGAAGATAAAGACAGTCCTGTTTCAGCTAAAGAGACAAAAGCAAACAGCTCTTAACATAAATGTTGATGGTTATAGTGTCCAAGCAAAGACCTTTGCCTAACAGTGCAATGATATTAAAGTGTACACCCTTAAGTATGGTAATAAGCCTAACAGAGTACATGCTAAACATATGTGACTGTTAACTCTCCACCCAAATCATGCTAAACATCACCTTAGCAGGCAGGGACAGACATGATCAGAATCTAAAAGATCACGAGGGGAATACCTCTCTGGCTGGTGCGGAGGGATGAGGAATATGAAAAAGTCCAGCAGAGACAGTCAATAGGCTGTACTCCTCTTCCTCCACCCGAGACAGGGATGCCTTCTAGGTAAGAATTGCACCTTCAGTACAGGCTATACCTTTTCCTAACATTACTATCATATATTAGTGTTATTACAAAGTCTTGGGCCTCTGACTACATCAGATATTACCCAGAAATTACTAACTCGAGCTCAATCATCGTTTTTAAAGTTAGTGCATTTATGAACAGTAATTGTATCTGTTGCTTGAACAAATCGAATCTATCTGGTTTAACTTTTACACTGTCTCTGTGCAAGCACTTAGCCAGGCTCTGACAGAATTCTCAGACATATTTTCACTTTGCAAAACTGCTCAGTGCAAGCCCTTGGGGCTCTGTCAGACAAACATCACTCTCACCCTTAATGCGACAGAGACTGAAGTCTGTAACAGTCTTTAAGGCTGCTGCTAATTATTGATAGGTTATTGACAGGGTGAAGCAGCAAGGAGACAAATTTCAGTCAGCGACAGATGAAACAGCAAGAAGGTGTGTAATGGTCTCTTTTCTCATACTTCTCACAATAGCCATGGCTTCCTGCTGCTGCACATCCAAGGAAGTGATTGTCTCAGTACAAAACCAGATCCAAACACTCCGCATGCCCTGATGAGAAAGCGGGAAGCCCTGGGACTCCCCTCTCCTGCATTTGCTCACATGGCAGTGTGGTACTTGATGGAGCACTGAAGCAGCAGAGAGAAATGAAAAGCTCCTGCGAGATCACCTGTATTCACATGTTCCACCATGGGACACAAGTAGCTCGTTGACAATACAATGCACGAGGGCTGTTCAGGTGCTGAGATAAATCCATGAAAGCCCAACAAATTGTAGGATGTGAAGCATGTTCCAATCCCTAAGAATCAAAGGCATATAAAAACAGGACAACTAAAGAAAATTACAGCTCTTGGATGAATTTTAAGTACTTATCAAACAGTTGTTACAAAGCAAGATTCTGGCAGAGTAACTCTGATAAACATGTTTGTGTGCTTTTATCCCACAACAGGGTCTTGAGAAGCTCAGAAGAGCTGTTATATTTGCCAGTTACCCTTGAGACTAAACAGCGGAAAAGGTAACTTTGTATAGGGACCCTAGAGGGATCATAAATGATAGCACTGCATGGCTGGTTGTTAAGGCTATCCCTCAACCATGAGGACTTCATTCTCTCCTAGCACTGAGGCATTTGGCTTCTCACTATATTTTAAAATAAGGATATTCAGATGCAGATTTGGCTCAGAAAAAACCTTGATGATTTTTGTTAGGTACTTTTGGCTTCCATTAATGCCTAAACCACCAGCAATCTTGCTCAGCTTTGGCTTATTAGAGAGTTTGGGTAACAGCTCTTCAGAGGGATGCACTTTTGCTCCCTAAAAAAAACAACAAAATGTGGGTGCCAGCAGCAGGCAACTAAACAGGCTGGCAGACAAAGGCATTGTGAAGGGCTGCAACTTTCAGGACTTGGAAACAGTAAACCCAAGGGAAAAAGAAGGAAATCATGTTGACTGATTTTTTCCTCTTTTGAATAAATTATTTAATCCTAAACACGTTGCTCTAAATAAAAATCTATTTTAAAGAATGCGGTTAGGAAGTTATGAGATCACTCAATGAATACTAGACAAAGACCTACTTCAATAGCTAGTGTGTTATGACTTCTTCCCCAGAAGATATCTTGGTCTCGGTGACTGCAATGTGTTTGGGTACAGAAACATGGTCCACAGGAACATAAAGCTGCTTCCCATTTACCGTTTGAAGAAAGGCTGCTGGATAGACCCTTCTACATACCAGGTAGCTTAACTCAGCAGATTATGTGTTCTCTCCTTTGAACTTTTTAATAAAAAGATAACCATGACCTTTTTTTTTTTTGTTTTGTTTTGTTTTGTTTTAGCCATGTCTATTACTTGAGTTCTAGCACAGATATTAAATAAGAAAACTGTGGCTTGGTAGGCTGGCAGAGGCTTTAAATTCTTCGAAGTCCGGACATTATCACCTCATCCTTAAACAGCTGTGATTTGCTATCAGCTGTCCAGAATCATTTCAGCCATTACAATTTATTACCTATGCATTTTGATTCATTGCTAGAAGTGCTATTCTTGACAAATATTCCAATATTCTTAAATTACAAACAGCTTGGGGAAGACTGCAGTTAGAGTAACTTAAAACCCATGCCAGATATTCTCATATACATGTGATTTCTGAGAACACATTACTGAAAATTAGTTTTATTCCCACAAGAAATAAACTTATTTTATATACAGTATCACTGAGATAGTAAAATCCTAACGTTAAATCCCAAACTACTTTAGTTCTGGACCTTAAGAGTGAATGTTCTGAAACACAAAACAGAATTAACTTTCGTGAGGGAGGTGAAGAGTCTTTACCATTTGGAGGCTTCCAGGATTCAGCAAATGAAGCCAAGCTCATCTGACGTAGTGCTGGTGATAATCCCACTTCCTGCTGGAGGCTGGACCAGGTTTACCCTAAGAGATCCTGCAAAGCCCTCCCAAGCACCATTCCTGTTATTCCATTAATTCTAACATGTTTTAATAGTTAAAACAGTCCTAAGATTATAAGGATTACCATTAAATTGCCATGCATTTGAAAAGCACTAACCCTGACAAAAAAACCCTGCTCACCAACACAAAAACCTCAAAACACCCTCACTCTTACATAACCATACAGAACTATGGAAAAGATATTTTAAAAAATCACATGCTATTGTCATGTGGCATCACAGTATTAATCAAAGGACAAGAAATTTCAGTCAATTAAACTGATTTATTGATACCAACTCATCCTCAATCAGTACTTCAGTTTCATTTTAATTCCAGCAATGATTACAACACAATTAAGACATGCTTGTTGTGCAGAAATGTTTAATTAAATGATCTTGGCCATGAGGCAGACAGCAGCCAGCATGGACAAAGAGAACTGAGAAAGCTGTAACACATCAGCTTGTAGGAAACAAAACAGTGCAGCATCAATATTGCTATCACTGGGATCCCAACACTCTACCTTAAAAAACAGCAAAGCAACAAGTTAAGAAGTTCATGCAGGAGGAAATAAAAAGCCACATGTGGTAAGGAAATTCATAAAGTTGTTAAAAAAGCTTGTTAACCCAGTAGAACTCCATGAATTGTAATTGCATCAGAACTGGCAAGGCAGGGTTTCAATTGAAAGTTAAGGAGAAAGTTCCTTTGACAAACCTTGGACCAAATTTCAGTTGGGTTTAGTATCCAACTTAGTACAGCTCAGTCAACACTCATCTGCTTCGTGCACTCACCTGTCAAAACAGTCTGCTAATGAAAGTAAGGACACTGGTGTAAGTCCCAGCCATCCTGTAACCTGGAATACTTAACGCTTGTGCTCAACTCTTCAAGTAAATGGCTTGTAATACAAACCAAAGCCCCTTAATTGTGCCTCTAGCTCTTACCAAAACAGATAAAGTTATTTTTTTTCCATAGACACTAGGCAGTTAATGTATTGACAGTCTCCGTCCTATTACCACAGGCATAGAAACTGAAGTATTAGAAAGTCCAAAACCTCACAATTATACTGTCTACATGACATACAAACAGAAGCCAGTCACACTTTTTTCCTTCTAAGAAGGGAAAGTTTCAATGGAATCCTTAAATAGCAGCTGGAGGTCTGTGTTGAAGCGTGTACAGAAATGCAGAGTGCACTGTTAAACAGAGATAAATTTTTTCCAAAATTGAATATAGAAATTAAAATATAAATTCCAACTAGAATTCTAGAGTTTACTATTTAGAAACTGGTGCTGTTAAAAACAAGGTTGCTGAAATTATTTTGTATTCTGGCTTCCTGGGGAATACAGTTTGCTTGACTTCTTTTCAGAAGCTTACTATAAAATACCTAGGCTTAGGAAAATGTTAACCAGTAAGTTGCTTTTTCACCCAGTCTGTCCACTAATTCAGCAATTTGTATCTGAACAAAAGATTAGTTTCTTGTCTATGTATTCACATGATCCTTTAACAAGTGAATTGTTTTCTGAACACAGTGAATACCACCTATATAAAATCTGCAATATTCACATCTCTGGGAAGCAAAATAGGAAGGATTAAACAGACAACCACACAACACACAGAAAGGACAACTGGCAAGACTTAACAGATCTGCTGCTTACAACACAGGAACAAACAGGTTTGAGAAGCCAGTTAGTGCACAAGCAATCCTCGGTGCAAGCTTCTCAGTGCTTACTACTGTGGTTTGCAAACAATCAGTTGAAGGTTACCTTCATTTACTGCTTCATGGTACCACACTTGCATCTTTGTGAAAATTATTTCCACTGCTTTAGCTAAATTTATACACATCCTTCAGATTGATTAAGCTAGTGCAACACCTTGTGTGGATGCTTGGGTTGACTTGGGGTAGAACTTAAGAGATGCAACATGCATTTTTCTGCAGGAGTTGAAATGCATTAAACAACTGTTGAGTTGCTTTCCCATTTTTTATCAATGACTTCTCCACACCACCTCCATAATTCATCAGGAGGAAGGTCAATGAGTATCAGGACAATCCACCTTTACAGATCACATTCCCATACAAACAGTTCTCTTCCATCACTAGAAGCTACTGTTGTCAAAACCAGGCATGCTTCCAAACACACCCCCTTTTCTCCAGTGAAACCAGCTCAGGTTTTAAGCCTCTATTTTGTCCCAAGAAAAAGTGACTGTCCAGAGAAATACTTAATAGATCAGATTCAGCCTATGATCACTGAGTAAACTGCTTATTTTACAACAAAAACGTCCATGTCAATGCTCTATTTCCCCTGTAAAGAATATTACTTTAGCAACACAGAGAATCACTGACAAGGGATCTAGACGCTGTCATTTATTCAACACTGCAACTTAAAGACAACATAGTTGAGATCTTTCTCTGAAATTCATCACCATATTGAAAACAGCAAACATTACAGCTAGATGGAATTTCACATTTTTGAAAGCAATGATACTACTTGCTTCTCCTAAAGTAAAAAAAAATTTAAAAAAATAAAATCAACATTTCTTCAGCTATGTGTTTATCCAGCCTCTTGTGGGTTTAAATACAGCATCTCCATTAACTCATTTAATCAAGTTTAGTGTGATGCACACACTCCTGTGACAGATTCTTTGTTAGGTTCTACAGGATTTATTTGCTCCTCTTCCTTTAGCTTCACCTGTCTAAAGTCTTCTCTGACCTCTTCTAGCAGATCTGGCTTGAAAATGACATCCAGTGCTGTCATTGCCAAAGCTTTCGCCGTGCGCAAAGCATAGAACTGAGCGTTCTGTGACCCTGCAGAATACAAGCAGGAGAAATTTCAGGTTGGTTTACTAATATTAGATAAAAACCACTATATTACCACATAAGGTATATTCTGCAAGGTAAGATCTTTAAGTTTCAATTACATGAACAGTTTCTTGGGGAAACTACTGCTTGCACTAAGTATGTCTATTTTCTGTAAGTATGTCTATTTTCTGACGTCTCAAAACAAAAGTTCCCATGCAAGTACTTAACTTTGAGCTACTGATGTAAACAGCCAAACCTGAAACAGGAAAATGAGTGTTCACATTTTCCTTTTAGAAAATGCAAAGTTATATATCATTATTGCTATTATGTTTCCAGAGTACTGTGCTTTAGGAGTACAAATTATTTTTATCATTTGACTCTTGTTTAGAAAAGCTTCTGAATATGCTGCCAGGGATAAACCTTCTATTTCTTCTGTCTACGTGGTATACTAAGTCAGGCTTTTAGTAGGACGAATGGTTATCTTTCCCATATACATTTAACTCTGAACACAAAAGTAGAAATTCTGTATTTTGTCAGCTTTTTTATGCAATTCTACAATTAACTAATTCTTTCAGGGCCTGTATTCAACTCAGATCCCATCATGCTTAAAGAAACCAACTTCATTGCCTAGCTATTTGCAGGCAGCCACTTTCAGACCTAGTACTTAACACTTCTACGCATTTACTACACAGTACCTTGAATACCACAGAAGCATGCAAAAGCTTTAAGCCCTGGGATTTGAAATACTTCTAATCTCTAGACTTGCTATAGTGAAGAGTCAGCAACCAGTCCCTACAATGCATAAAGGTTCCAAATCTAAACCTCTAACCCTTTTCACTTCCACTCACCTGCAGCTTCTGTGTACTGCTCGGTATGATTCAATGCATCAGAGCCAATGTAAAAATAAGGATGAAGCCCGGGGACTACAAATGTAACATTTCCAAAGTCCGTGGAACCTAGAAGCAGCATGGAAATTTTCTTATTAAGAAGCGTTTAAGAGTTTTGAATGCTGTAAGAAAATGTATGATAGATATCACCTCAGCCCGTATCTAAACCAGAGTATCTTTTTCCCCAAATACTAAAATAAAAGCATGTCTAATGAGTCATCCGTACAAAAATCTCCCATCACCGAGACGTTTTGCCTAACTAGCCAACTTCACATGCTGCTCTACAGTGCACCTCTGATCAATAATCAGTTACTGGACTGCAAGGAAGATGTATCAGTATGTTCCTAGTCCACTCACTGTTAATGTTTTGTCAAGCATCTCCCGAGAGCAAGCTGTTAATTCAGAAACAATGAAAGCTGCAAGTTGGGAGTTCCAGGCAGTTCAGCTATTTTCCTGTTACAGCCCTTAGAACCAGGCCAAGTATTTCCCACTTTTCACCAGCATGTAAACACTCAGCATTAGGTAGGGGACTCTAAAGTACAAACAATTGATCTTTAAACAAAACAAGACTGAGGTCAAATGTTTTGTGGTTTGTTTTTTTTTTCACAATCCTTTTTGATTATTTTCAGTTACAAAAACCTTAACAGCACAAGCACTCTTGAAATAACAAGATCAGAATTAATCTACAGACCAAATGCTAGTGCTTTGCAGACGTAAAAAATTCACGATAGCAATGCTGCAGATTTTAACGATGATCCATCCTTTCATGCCTGACTGGCACTTTCAGTATGTTAGTGATAGCACCTATCTCACAGCACTGCCTTATCTATTTAATGATACCATCCAGAAGTAGTAGATCCTTCACAGTAAATCATCCAAGAGTCTGCAAATACTTCCTGAGGGCCTTTTTATTTTTTAACTCAAACAAGAAATCCACTCAGTATTTGTCCAAATGGCATTTAGAAGATGGAGAAATCAACATACCAGTTGTTGTGAAATTCAGATACCACTGTTTTGTAGCAGGGAAAAACAGGGATGACCAATCAGAATATTAATTAATTTTTTCAGGCCAGAGCTGCAAGATTTTTTCCTTAGCAATAGCATATAAAATACCAATTCAAAAGATGTAAAATTATTTGTTACACATCAGGTAGCCTCCATATCTTGATACTTTATGGAGAGATGATATTGCTAATGCCTTAAGAGTAACTAAATGATTGAAGAATACAGTTTTTACTTGGAAGCATATAGTTATTAAATGGGAACCCACAGAGCCTTCAGTATGTGACTGAAGAGGACAAGACTAGCTTGCTTTTTGCTCTGCCTACAGACAAATGGAAGCAGCAAGGTTTGTCCAAAACCATAATCTTTTCCTCTAAGTTCAGTATGCGTTCAAAGAAAACCCAACTCTTGGCACAGTAACAAGTTATTTTACCTTTCAGTCATCTACGCTATTGACTCATTCTTCAGTCAGTCTGGAAAGACAAACCAGAAGTACTGAAGTTCTGCCTACTCCAGACTAAACCAAGAGTTCTAGACTTGCCTTACAAAGTTCTAATATACAATGTACTGGAAAGACTGTGTTGGCCCTTCTCCCTGCTCTCACTCGGCCAATCAAGCATTAGAAATTTCAGTGCATCCCAGCTTGCAGGCATGTGATTCTCCTTAAATTTATATCCATATCCAATCTACTATGAGTTTACAAGCTATTTTTGCTGAATGTAAGGGATTTAAACTTGGTATTCTCTAGTAAGGCAAAGAGCTTACCAAGACAAAATCCAGGCAGCTTTTAATGAAAACATGAGAGTCAAATCTTCCCCTCTATCAGAAAAAATGTTACACCCTTCAGTGGTAATAACCTAGCGGTGGCACGTTTGAAATATCAGGTGTTCCGATGGTTTCCACATAAACACCTGGAACTGCATGCTTGCTAGAGATGTACAGACCAGAATTCAGTCTAGAAGCATAAATAACTGCACAGCTAGCAGTGCAATGTACAGACTTGTGCACTATTGTCAACGGTAAGGTATTGCGGAGCTCCAGCCTCTCAAAACATATCCTGAAGCTGAAACTGAGGCCTCTTCAAGTCTCCAAGCACAAAATGGAAGTCAGTATTACCACAACCATGAAAGCAAGATTCCAGGAAGCACTTATATACAGCCCCAAGCTTTGGAAGTGCTATTTTCAAAACATATCGACTCCTTCTTCAAATCATCTATGTCAGTCTTGTGCACAGAAAGCCAATGAATCCCATGAATGTTAGAACTATCATAGTAAATAATCCCAAGCATGGGTGCTTCAACTAAGGTATGCTGAACTAAGCCATCTGCTTTGGGAGGTTATCAACACCCTGTAGTAGAGCCACCCTACCAGCAGAAGGAGAAACAGCTCATGGCACCTGGTCAAAGCTAACTGGGATTCACATTATTTCACATCATCCTGGCCAAATAAGTGGAGCGTGCACGAGGCACACAGGAGGTAATGTGATTTGATGGACTAAAGGAATTCTTTTTAACGCTTAGCTGCCTAGAGCGATACCTGGAAGCAGACCGATACTAATACCCATGTAGAGGTGGCAGCGAGTATGCTCATCTCTTAACGACTTTTCTGCTGCACAGACATGGAGAAGCAACTGAGCTATCGTCCTTCCCTTTCAACAGAAGAAACTGATATCCTAAAAGAAAACATTGAAAACCGTATGAAAACTAAACAGAAACAGAGGTCTTGAAAAAGATGAGACAAAACACTTAACCCGCCCAAAAAAGGGTAGCATACAAAATTCCACTTATGTCTCTGGAGACTGTGCTTTGTTCACACACCCGAATCTCCCCTGTAAAAATCTGGAGGAGAAGCTGTGGAAAGAAAATTCAGTAAAGCCAACTGCAGCATCAGAATGCAACCGCTCAAGCACATTTTGACATCTGAAAAGCAATTCAAGGACAGGACAGGCTTATGTGGAGTTTCAGTTTAAGCAAGTTGATGGTTAACATTTAGCATAGAATGTAATTTACACAAAAAAGCACTATTGCAATTAGCTGTCTGTATTGTTCATTTTAAGTTCTCTGAACCTGCACATTCATGGTATTTTAAGTATTCATGATCTTCTCCCTTAATATAATGGTTTGAAGGAAGCAGCTAGCAGAGCTCCAGAAAGTTTTGCTACAGTAAACATTGTAAGTAAGGTTGCTTAGCCCCTTTCTAAGGCTAAATGCAGAAAGTAAAGTAAACCTTGTACCACACTGAACAAAAAAGGGACAGGTCAGAGAAGGACAACAAATCTGGTGAGGGGTCTGGAGAACAAGTCTTACAAGAAGTGTCTGAGGGAACGGGGATTATTTAGTCTGGAGAAGAGAAGGCTGAGGGGAGACCTTATCGCTCTCTGCAACTACCTGAAAGGAGGCTGTAGTGAGGTGGGTGTTGCTCTCTTCTCTCAAGTAACCAGCGATAGCATGAGAGGAAATGGGCCTAAGTTGCACCAGAGGAGATTTAGACTGGATATTGGGAAAAATTTCTATACTGAGAGTGGTGAAGCATTGGAACAGACTGCCCAGGGAAGTGATGGAGTCACCATCCCTGGAGGTGTTCAAAAACCATGTAGATGTGGCACTTTGGAACACGGCTTAGTGGTCCTGCTAATGCTGTGTCAATGGTTAGACTTGGTGATCTTAGAATGATTAAGGCAAAAAAAGACCTCTATGATTCTAAGTCTGCCATTAGTTATAATTTGTTTTTAAATCCAAGAAATAAAGTCAGTAATAGAAATATTCTACTTTTTCCTTAATTTGAAAGGGAAGAAAGAGAACAACAACCAGAACACCCTTAGGTATGGGGTCTCCCCTATCCAAAAATAGAATCTGGGGACGTCTGTTCCCAGACATCAAGATCTCATCAGTCCAAAGATAATCTGCGTTTAAGGTAGAGATTAGTACTGCAATGAAACTATTTAGAATAACAACTATTTTTTTTTTTTCCTGAGAATAATATTTTTCTTCTAACCAAAGAGAAAAAACTGTAACATGAGTGGAATAAGAGCATTTATATATACAGTTATGATCAGCAGTGAAAGCTGTGAAGTATAAGCAGCAGTTAAGACTTGAACAGAGCTCCTGTAAAAAAAAAAAGCTGAAAAAAAACCCCAAACTGTTAAGGGTTAAACCTACCTGAGCATATAAGAATTTACATTCTTATTACTAGAGCTCTGAGACACCAAGAACATGAAAGAGTTTCAGACAGTCAAGAACCAGAAGTGAACACCTACTTGAACAGCACCCTTTGGAAAACTAACTTGTGAACTAAAATTAAGGACACAGAATTACCTGTCAATGGAAAGAGGTTTAAATTAGGGTTACTGAGCTGCTTAAACTTCCACTTAAAAAAAAACACTTCAAAAACTCCCTCTAAAATGATTTAGATGTTAGCAAATTTGTTTACATGTAAACTTGAAAAAACATTATTAAACAAGTTTCCTAAAAACCAAGTCTCATCTCCATTCACAGCAAACCAGGGTTCTGTATTTCAAAGCAACAGAATGAACTGTGATTCATTACACATCCACATGTTCTCAGTCAGACTGTTCTCAGCTTTCCATCCTTCCATCCCTCCCCTCAACCAAACTGTTTCTTCCTTGAAATATTTTCAGAAATGTTATCAGAAAATAATTACTGCTTTTCGTATGTGTTTGGAAAATTTCTCAGCTTCTACAACAAATAGAGAGACAGAGGCTAGAGGTATGACCCTTTTACAGAGCTACAACTTTATAAATTGGCTTTTTCTTCTGACTAAAATATGTTTAAACTAGCTTTATCCCATAGTTTTACACATGTAAGAGCTGATCAGCCTACGGTTGTCATAACAAAAAACCCAGATGGAGTTACCTGACAAACCATTCAAGATACAGTCTTCTGATATAAAGTCTATTCCGAGCTTCTTTCCATTCTCCTTGTAAACTTTCTGCAGGCTCTTATTTGGAAGCACATTGTAGTAATCATTTTCACCACCTTTTATTTCCACCTAGACAAAAAAACCCAAAAATTATTAGAAATTTTTCTCAAAATTAAGCCAGTTTAATGTTAACAAGCTAAAGACCAGAAAAAAACTACATACGCGTAATTCAAGCCCATGTCAAAATAGACAAAAATGCCAAGCTTCTTTCAAAAATACAGCATTCTGCCAAATATTACCCTTTATCAAAACACAGCTGGTGTTTTGTCAAGTTTGCACTTGACAGACAAATTCTAGAAGTGTGGATTTCACAGACAGCAGCTCCAAAAATAGCAAACAAACACTTCCTGTAACATCATCTGAGGATTTCCACTGCAGGTACTATTAAGCTACAGAGAAATCCATTGAGGATTTTACCAAATTCTATTTTATTATTGTTCACATCACTTCCAGTAACTACAGCCCCGTTCGTGAAAGGGCTTCACAGAGGCAAGAAGTTTGAAAACAAATGTGAAAAAACATACCAGTATCAAAGTTCAAGAGATTTCATTCTGCATAAACTGCACTTTCTGAATTTCTTTTCTAGCTAAAATGGAGGGGCCATAGCAGGAAAGGAGCACCTAATAACTCAAACAGACCTTAAAACTTACTAGTTCACATTCATATACACTATACTTTGTTCTGATGTGCATAGACATTTTTTTAATGGCTGCATTAGTCATAAACCTGTAAGTATAGAGCAGACAGAACCATCTAAGCAAGACGCTGCAAGATAACCATATCACTTGAACTAGCTACAGGAGACACACACTTACTACAAGAAAAAAAAAGAAGATAAGAATGCTACCTGAAAAACCATTTGATTTTTCATATTTCATTGCTACATGAGCCTGCTCTTTAATCTGCCTAAGGATCTAGTGAAAGAACATGGAGAAAAAGACAACTGAACATTCAATACCAACTTTGCCTGTTCCTGATGGTAAGGTTCGCCATCTAGCCTCCCAGGTCTCTGAACCCAGAAGCACTGTAGGAGGAGCATCACTCACAAATAAAATATTATGGGGCACTTAAAGAAATTTTATGTGCATGGGAACAGGGAGGATGCACCCAAGAATGCCAAGTAAGAGAGGGGCAGCAACATGATCCGGGAGCTATAATTTTTTTAAACATCACTGAAATAGGCAGGTGGTCCAGCTCAATGAAAGAGAGCTAAAGGTTACATCCACCCTGAAGGATCAAGAAGAGGATGTTGGAAACTACAGACCGGTCAGACTGTCCTATCCTCAAGCTCCTGGGAGGATTATAGAGCAAATAAATCCTCCTAAGACCCACATCCACGCACATGAATCACAAGGCGATTGTGAAAATCCAGCATATATTCATGGAAAAGCAGATAGCGCATGACCAAGCTTAGCTTTTAATGATGACACGCCTGGCTCAGAGGATACAGAAGACATGCAAGCTCAAAGTGCTATGATCAGTGGCACAAAAATCGAAAATGCTGCCCATTACTTGTAGCATTCATCTGCAATCAATACTGGTGCCATTCCTGTTTTACTATCTTTATGAGGAATACAGACAACTCCTGTGAGACCACATCTAATGTATTGTGTTTGTTTTTGTGCTCTTCAAATCAAGACTGGAGCTAGTCCGGGGTAATGTCACCAAGAGCAGGGTGCTGGAGAACATGACACACAAGGAAAGACTGAAATAATTTCATTTGTTGAGCCTTCAGAAAAGAAGGTTAGGAGGAGATCTTATTGCTGTCTAGAGTTATTAGATGGGTAGGGTACAGAGAAGACAGAACCAGACTTCCCAGAGATGCTCAGTGATAAGATGGAAGGCAATAAAGAAAATTAAAATTAGATAAAAGAGCAACACAGAAAGACTGAAGTTGAAAAGCACCTCTGGAGGTCATCTGTTCCCAATTTCCTTGCTCAAGTAAGGTCACCTAGAGCTGGTTACCTAGGGCATATCAGGGCAGCTTTTGAATATCTCCAAGGATGGAAATATCACTGTCTCTCCATGCAACCTGAAAAGTCAGACTCCAGTGTTCAGTCACAGTATAAGCATCAGGAAAAATACTGTTCAGTGAGGTGGGTAGAGCACTTGTTGAGAAAGGATGTAGAACTTCATCCTTGAAGATATTCAGAAGCTGAGATGACACTGAGCAATGTGCTCTGAACAGAGGGTTAGCCTAGAAAAACCTCTGGAGGTCTCTCCCAACCTATATTCATTCGTCTATGATTCTGTGGCATTCTATTTATGAACCAAAGCTTTCTTTGAGGACACAAAGCAACAAAATAGCAAATAGTATCATGGAAATTTAAATTTATTTCAGCTAAACACCCTGCAGAAAAGTGCTGTAAGCCTCAATTTCCTATTCTGGCCTACCTTAACTACAGCATAGCAGAAACACATGAGTGAGAATACATTCTTACTTTGCATCCTGTGGCCAGTGCTGCAGATTTAAAGCAGTTCTCAACTTTGTCTGTCAGAACAGAAAGATCTTTCATTGAAGGGGCACGCAAGTAAAACTCTAGTTCAGTGTAAGAAGGAATGATGTTAGGTTTCACACCACCATTTTTTATTACACCTGCAGAAAGGAAAAGTCATGTTATCAGTGTTAACTGCAACTGCTTGATCTTCAGCCTCATCACCAAACTCCTTGCTCAAGAAGTAAATATATAAACACAGAACAACAAAACATCAGCTGAGCATGAAATGCAAAGAATGGAAAAAACAAAGCACGTGGACATTGCATCAGATTAAGTGGAACACGTACATGTTTTTCAGCATGATTTCATTGCATTCCTTGGTTAGACACCTGTTATAAAGCCAAGACAAGCCATACAAGCATTTGTAATTAATCCCCTGAAGCTCAATGCATCAAGAGTCGTAAAGTAATCAGTCTGCCATTGCAAGAAAAAAAAATTAAAATTGTTATAAAGGCTAATACCTTGGACTCCCAACTTCTAAAGGTTTCCTCAACTGAAATGTTTCCAACCTATTTTGCCATCCCGGAGAGAAATTGAGTAAGTTGCATTTGTCAACAGTACTGAAGTGATGTGCATGTTGCAGTGCACAGAAAGTTCATTAGATTCCTCAGAATAATTCTTCAGAAATATTGAATGTATATAATATGTGTAGTTCTATTCAAGAATGAAGTTTGAGTTGAAAGTGTTCCCTCAAGGAAATATGTGAAAACTACAGTTTTCAATTAGGGCATCAGAGGCATTACCATAAAAAACCACAACATTTTGATATTTCAACAATAAAACACTGCAGACATCAATTTGCCATTAGATTTCAATGTATTAATAGCTACTTGCTTTCAACAAGCAGCTTGTTTCCCTGGCCTCCTGTCCTCAATTTATATATGTAGAATAAGATTTACTTTCTGTAGAACCTAGGAAACTATCTACCTTAAATGGAAACATGGCACAGTTACTGATGTGTGTCACTGAAGCCTGAAAAGACAGCACCATCAGGATGCAAATGGGCAACAAGTTTTTACTTTTGGTGCAGAAAACCTGTTAAGACTATGAACTCCCCCTGAAGTAAAACCTTTCCAGTCTCAAATACAGTCAAAGTAAACTAAGTGCCCAATAAAACCACTATCAGTATCAGTCCATAACAAAAGGAACCGCTCAAATGAGAAGGACAGACATCACTGGAAAGGAATCAGCAAGTAACCACACAAATCTGCATGACACACATTAGCTCAAAACAAGCAGCTTAATGAATAAGCAACCTTCACTTGTCCATCACATTTATAAATGGAATTGGATAGAGTCTAAGAATATGTATGTCTACAATTAAATTTCAAAGCAACTGTGATGTGCACTGGACAGAAGATACAGTTTAAAGTGGGCTGCCTGCACACTACTAGTAGTACCCAGTTTGCCCTTCTAGATGGAACTTTTTTCTTTTTTGCAAACTGCTTAATACAACTTTTTGAACAGGAAAGAAAGTATCTACATTCCTGTTTCAAGGGGGCAACATTCACTCCGCTTATAAGCGCGGAAGAAAGATAATAGCATCCAGTATCAAACAAACTCAAACCAACAACATTCAAGTACATAAAATATAGCTTAGAAACTTTAGATTTCAATGAATGGAAATATTTCAGGTTTTGTTCATGGGTTAACACTGAGAGTTTTATGATCACTTAGGTCAGCAGCTGCTATTACTGCAAGTCAGTAACACCCTATCTCCAACACACTGTCGTAAAGAAAGCATTCCTAAAATTAAATCTCATTCTGGCTGCTTATAAAATATTTTAAGTATTTCCAGTTTTAAAAGCAGATTTATGACAGCAGTTGTATCAACAGAGTAATTTAAAGTTTTACTGTGGTTCAGGAAGTGTTACCTGTAGGAGGCTTGTTTAGATACTTGAGGTTTTTTGCCTACATTACCCACACGGCCGTTAGGAACTATGAAGAAAGCAGTATTTAGGGCTTTAGGCTTAGATTCAACAAAATACATGGGCACCTCCAACTTTAAACCTGCAACACATGGGTTTCAGACACCAAAATTCATTATTAAGTGTCTTGTTTCCTACAGAACAATAGGTTAGAGAGGCTGTGCCTGCTGTCTGAAATTCATTTGGGTATGCTGCACAATCAACTGCAAACATCTTCATCTACAGTCAAAAGGAACAGGGCTTCCAGACTCCATCCAAATATCCTGGAGAACGATACACAAATGTGTTACAAAGCACAAGCAGCCAAGATGTACACTGATTAGCTCAGAACTTTTGGAAGCATTTTAGCTCATAACATGCATTCTAAACAAACACTTCTACATTCAGAAATCCTGCAGAAATGGCAAAATTCCTAATTTCCACTTAAAAAAATTTGTGTTGGGTGTAATAAAGGAAACCCAGGTTTATAGCTAAGGGGTAGCTCCATTTCAACTTCTGAGGCTTTCTCACTGCACAAAAAGAAATGCATGATGTCGAAGGAGTATGAGTCAACCTCAGTGGTTAACATGTCTTAATGCAAAATGATGTTTCTACTCCAAGGTCTACTAGATATTGAATATTAGAATCCACTGAACATCTCATTGATCGGGCTACTAACCAGAACTACAGGCTCTGCCATCACTTCTTTTTTGCACTTCAGCAAACAAACTTCAGTCACTACACCTAATGCCATCTAATTAACTGAATGTCTACTACAAAAAAAAATGATGCAATAAGTAATACTCTGCTTTTCTGAAACATTTAATCTTACAGCTTTCCAAAACACATACATTAATTTTAAGGTATTTAAGGTCATGTATCAAAGTAAACTTAGCATTACATTTTTTCTTTCTGAATGGCAGCTTCAAGTGCAAAGACCTAAAATTTGTCTAGCCTCTACCTAGGTACCAGGTTTTCCTCTTTTGAATCTGAACCCTAAGCTTATTTTCAGCAGTTGGTTCTGGACACTAACTCAATTTTAAAGATTACAGACAAGCTATTTAAATTAAATGGTGCTATCTCATAATACTTGAAGTGAGTATAGTAATTTAGTGCAATAATGCAATACTTTCAATTGGGGGATTTTCTAAGTTAGTACTTCAGCAGCCTAAACTTTTACTTGCTGGACATTAGATTTAATGAAGATCTCACCATGAACTCTCCAGGTCGGTTTCATTTGCTGTCTTAAAACAGACAGGTTGTTGTATGCAAGAACAGCAGCATCTAATGCATTAACTCCTTCCCAAGGATAAGCAGCAGCATGAGAAGCTTTTCCATAGTATTTCACAGTCACACTAGGAAATAAAACGCATTGCTTATTTGTTTTTCATTCACTGAAAAAAACCTCTAAAATAAAAAGTACCATTTGTTCACAGAAATATTTAAGTTTTGTGCAGCTGACATTACACTGTTGCAGAGCTGAACTATCTCAGAGCACAGGAAGATGCTGAAAGATATCTAGAAAACCAATGAAATGAATGAAACCAAAAGCCAATCAGGCAAGAGAGTTACCAGTAACATACCATTATATAACCTTTTCCTGAGAAATACAGGCTTAACATTCAATTTATCCGACACATTTTTTTATAGACTGTTCTGAGGCTTACATGCTTCTCAGAGGATAACAAAGCCTTTTCTCTGATTCAAAATTAGAAGCTCATTGTCCTAATCCTTGTCAAATAAAATGTGTGCGCTATAGAAGACAGCAAAAGCACATTAGTAAGATTACATACAACCCATCCCTCAATAACAAAACTCAAGTATTTAGAAGTGTAGCAGAGGCACAGTCTAGTTTAAAATATACACTGCTATGCTACAGCAAGCATGTTTTCCCCGCACATCTCAAAAATGCTGGTAGAAAGACCTGTAACAAGGAAAAAATCTAGTGCAAATGTTACCTTCCAACTCTGTAGAAGTCAAAATATTGCACCTAAATATATCCAGTAAGAATTCACGTTTTGCTTCATTTGGGTGCCATTTTTATTAGCATTACAGAATAATGTCATATTTATAATCACATGAAAGCTCTTTACACAAAAGGCAGATATTAAATACTGACAGCTATATAAGGTGTTACTATTTATCAAATACACAAATATTAGGGTTTTACCAATAGTAGAGATTAACTAATCTGTTCATATTCAATACCCAATGCTTTACATAAAAAGTTCCATCTTCAAGCTCCAAGAGTTCCCCCCACCCCAAGACACAAAGCCTGCCTCTTACCCAGCTAGGACAAGCCTAACTTGTTTGTCCCTGTGTCTTGCACAAATGCCAATTTAGCCACTAACCCTGAACTGACCCCTCACACTGAACCATGCCACAACTCTAAGTTAACACCAGAACTTAAATAATGGTTTGCAAGTGGGACACAATGGAGTGTACTGTTGCAGTAGAAAACATCTCCTGCTACTGCCTGCAATCCAAGTTAAGAATGCCCTTTTCCATTCCCCCTCATCCTCCAAGACAACCATACAGCCCATTCTGTAAAGTATGTTTTATTTAAAATTTATTATCATTATGAAATCAAGATAAGAAAACTTATCCATTGACATCTCAAGTATTAGACTGCAACCCCTCAAATCAACTCACAAAGAAGGATGGACAGATCCCTGGCTATTCTCCAAAGAAACGGAGAGAAAGCAGAGTAAAGCAGAAAGTCATGTTGCAGTATTTTTTTTTTTTTACTATAAGAACCACATACTTCTTATTAAAAAAAACGTTCTTTCAGCATTCCTTCTCCTGTATGCCTACACAAATGTCACGTACTATTTGACAAAAAAACAGCAAATTTTTGTGATTAACACCACTCTAGGCCAGTTTAAGAGTAACAGCAGAAGAATGTGGATCCTGTTTGACCAACAATAAATAGGTTGATTAAGTGAAGGGTAAGTGAATAATGATCAGCAAATTTTGACACATAATCACCACAGTTATCCCAGTATGTTAATTTTACTTCAGGCACAAGTCACCTTTCAGGGACTGCAGCAATTAGGTGATCACTAGTCCTTATATTCCTTGGAAGCAGTCAAAGATCAATTACAAATTCTCAAAACAGTCTTTGTACCTTTGGAATCTCAGAATTACATAGATGATGACAAACTCAGAACAGCTCTCAGAGGTTCATCGAGTCAGAAACGGTTGGAAAAAGAGTTATTTAAATATTATAGAATTTAGTCAGACAACCAAACATAAGACTTGGAAAAAAAAAATGTTGCACCAGAGGGAGGATACTAGTGGAGTCTCTGCATGGTAAGACTTTGGCATCAAGAAACATGAGTAACCATGACATAAAATGTAGTAACAAAACCTGCTGATAGACTACTAGTGGAACTCTATGAAATCAGAAGAGGTTCATAGCATCAATGGAAGAACAGCATGGCCTTGAAGAATGTCAAAGAAAGAACAGCATGACACCCAAAACTATTTTGAAAGATCATGTATTTAACAGACCAAGCATTCATCTAAGAGCTGATTTGCTTGAAAATTTAGAGGAAGCCCCAGACATGCCAGCTATCTCCAAAATGGTATGATACTACGGTCCCAGCTTTGTCTGAGTAAGGTCTAAGGAAATGCCACCTCATTCACTGTGTGCAATTCGCCGGTTGTGCACATTCAGCAAAGAGTTCCTCAAGACAAGTCAAGTCAGTCCAAGCACAAATGACAACGTGTTGTCAGTCAACAGCAGACATACTTAAGACATGGCATAATTTCCGAACAGTTATATGGCTTTCTGCAAGAAGAAGCCAAGTGAGGGTATGACTGCTTTCTATACTTACATTGGTGGTAAACATGAATGAAAGCCACAAAGGCCTTTGAATAAAAAAGAGTTGATGTGAGAGTTAGTAGATATAAAATTGACATTATTAACTTTAGGTTGGAAGTTAACAAAGATACAAAGAGCAGTCAGGTTCAGCTCTATGGCTCTCTCAAAAGTGGCAGGGAAAACCTGAAACACTCCAAATCAATTAAAACAAAATGCACACAGAGGACTAAATGACCTGGAGCCCAGAAAATCAAGGCACTGAGATCTCCTCCAGCATAGTCACGTCCACGTTTAAAAAGAAATGCCTGGAAACATGGATTTTTGGGACACATGCAAGTTGAGCTCAGAGCAGTCAGCGATCTCTAGCACTGGACTGAACACTGCGCTTTGGAAAATCGGCTCAGAGCGTCCAGAAGAGTGACCTGTCTCCTTAGCTGACTGTAAATACTTCATCTGAAGGGCACCTGCAAGGTCCCCGGCTTTCAGCGCCTTCCAAAGCGGCTCCCTTGCTCGGGGCGGGGAGAAAAGGCTAAGAACAAGCCGACCATTCCCACCCAAACCGGCTCACTCACTCGTGCTCGGCCACATCGGGCAGGTAAGCCGCGTTTTCTTGCGAGGGGTGTGCCATAAAAACCACATCCAGGCCGTCAAACGCTCCAGCCTTTATCAGGTCTATTTTGCCTCATCCCTGCTACTCCGCCGGCGTCCC
>JANHFX010022337.1:0-13343 GCA_027560015.1 Chloroceryle amazona
CCCCGGGTGCGGAGTTGCCCGGCTCCGTGTGCGGGGTTCCCCCGGGGCGCGGCGGCGGGGCGCGGTTTGAGGGGCGAGCGGGCAACGGGAGAAGTTGCCCGCAAGACTCTTCCCTTGGTGACGTGTTCATGGTGGAAGAGCCGCGGTGCCCGGCGTGAGGTGACAGGGAGGCGCAGCCCTGCCGGCGGCCCGAGGAGAGCCGGGACCGCGGAGAGGCCCCCTCGCTGGCCGGGGTGTTGGCCTCACCAACTGAAGCTGCCGAGTGTTAGCTCTGCCCCGCTCTGGGCTCCCCCTCCGGCCTTGGGGGTTCGCTTGGCGCCTCTCGACCCTCTCCACGAGGGAACGTGTCCGCTGCCCGCAGCGGCTGGCGCAGAGCGGCCGCCGTGTGCCCGAAGCTGTTGGGTGACGTTCGGCCGCGTCTGGTGCTGACTGCAGCTCTCCTGCTGGGCACGGGGGTTCTGAGCTGGTTCTTTTCAACTGCAGCGCGGAGTTGGGGCTGAGCTCAGGTGTGGGCCTAGCACGTGTTGTTACCCCATTCTCTAGGAGGATGTATTCCAAAGGAGGAGCATCTGCTGTGACTGTTTACAGGTGTTTGGCTCATGTTTCACTTAATTCGGGTGGAAGAGGAGGCAGCGAGGGCTGTGCAGCTGCTCTGCGCTCGGTTAATTTTCTTTAACTCTGGCAAACCCCCGTAGATCCGCTCGCTTTCCGAGACTGCCCGTGAAGAAGGGTGATACCAAATAGCTCAAGCGTTCACCTTCTGAAATGGAAGCCCCTGAACCCAACTCCAGCCGAGCTGAGGGTGAAGCGACGGGAGGATCTGGTTCCTTTTCTCGCCCCCTTGGCCAAGACCAGTGCAGGGTTTAATCGAGGGACTGTTGAGGAGTCAGTTCCAGGGGGTCTCGGGCTCCACGGTGCTGAGAGCACATGCAAGGCTTCCGATACCGTCCTGTCCTGCTGTGCACAGAGAGGTGGTGCTCCCGTTTCCTGACCCTTGTGTCAGTTTGGGGCAACAACCGCTTGTCTGTGTTCCTTGGGCAGGGAGTCCTCGGGTGCTGTTTGCACAGGCTGACTCTTTCTCCGGTAACCTTGTGCCGTTGGGTTGTTTCTTTCCCTGCACTTTTGCAGGCAGGGGGACAGAGAAGTGGTGGCTTTCACAAGCTGTTAATGGCAGAATAGTGGCTTTAAACCTTCTCCCTTCCCCGGCAGAAAGGTCCCATGACCTTTCTTCTCACTTCTGATACTTTTTCAACTATATCCTGGGAAGTGTTAGTGGTTCTAGGCTTGAATTTAGTTGTCCTTGCTTTATCTTGATAGTTTTTTATCTTCCGAGTGCCTTCCTACAACAGAAAATGGCTTTTGGCTTTTCTGCTCCGTTTCCACCGCAGTTCTGTAGCAGGTACAACTTTCCCCTGCCAGCAGCACAAATCCACCGCTCCTCTTGGAGCTCCCCACGCGTTACACCATTTCCAGTCTTTGTTTTTCTTGCCTTGTCCTTTTGAAATACTTTAGCAGTAACGTGAAGCAGCACTATTGGCTCCCTATCATCCACGGCTCTGTATGGCCCCACGGAAAGGTGTTGGGTATTAACACCGGGTTTGGGTGAAAACTGGGCTGCTGGCACCAAGCAGTACGAGTGAAACTTTGGGCGCTGCTCTAATAGTTTGGAAAGGGTCTTATTTTAGTTATTTTTTTCCAGCAGAGAACGTACTGCAGGACTGAGTGGGGAGAGGGAGAGGAAGAGGCCAGGCCGTGCGGCAGTAATTTGATATTAATTGTTGTTCGTGTTGTAACAGTCTTGGCTGATTTCTTGTAGGAAAAAGAAAACAATCCAGCCGCCTTAAACAAAACTTTATGGGAGCTGGAGCTAAGGGAAGTTTTAATGGTTTGTGTCTTGGGGCTGATTGACTGAAGCTCTACCCTGCACTGGGGTGTTTTAGAAGAGTTTTCTCGTGGGTGTTTCATTTGGTGTCTAGCAAGGCACGAGCCTCCTGTTTTCTGTCTTCTACCTGGTTGCTTTTCTGATAAGACTTGTGGGATCTTGTTTATTTCTGAGACGAGCTGCCAGATTTGCGTCTGCTCGGCCAGTTTCAGTGGGGTGTGCTCCACCAGCTCGTTTCCATAGGAAGTACAGAATCGTACGAGTTCTCAAGCCTCACTGCACTGGAATTGTCTCACTCGGTGCATCTCGTGTACGTGGAGCTGTGGCTCACAGAGGGTGCAAGCAAAGCCAAGTTTTGCTGTTGCATGAACACAGCTCCCAAATATCTCCCTACTCGGATGTTGCCAGGCCACGTGGCACTTGGGCGGCATCAACAAGCGCAGGTTCCGATATCTTGGATTGTCAGATAAGCGTGTTTCTGGTGACCTGGGTAACAAAGATGCCTTGTCTCCCGTTGGTGCCACTCTGATTTACAGTTTGTCTGGGCAGTGCTGAACTCAAACCGCGTGAACACTTCTAGTGAAGGCGCAGGTGCCAGGCGACGCTTGGGCAATGGTGTGCGTGCGGTGGCCCCTCAGGAGGCCAATGTTGGGGTTATTTTGCTTTTTAAGATGTGTTGAGGCTTCCAACCGTTGACCGCAGTGGGTGCAGAATAAGCCAGTTCCCCCTGAGCCGTGAAGATGCTGCAGTGGGATGTAGCTAGAATGAGACTGGGGAGCGTTCAGGACACCATAACAAGTTTTCTCTTGTCTCTTGCAGTGGGATTTTGTAAGCTCTGAAACAACCTCTCTAGGAAGGTGATCAGCTTACAGAGATGCGTTTTACTCTTCTTCTATCTAGTATAAGATCCATCCTTCTTCCCCTCCCTTCCAAACAGGGCCTTCACACACACTAACCCACCGCCCTGCCTGCATTACTGGTGCCAGAAGGATTTCGGCCTTCCCGGAGGGATCCTGGCAGTGCCTGCCGTGGCTGTTTGAGGGGTGGCAGCAGAGCTGGAACTGTCTCTCTACCTCTGCTTCTGGTTTAAGGGCTTTGATTGACAGTGGGCTTGTGAAGCAGCAGCAGTGCTGACAAAGTAACAGCAGTTCTGGGAGGTGAAATGTCTGTATTTTTTAGCTCAGTTGACTACTTTCCCCCCATCAGCTAGGTAGGAGCATGCGACCTGCCCCAGATCCTGTGAATCCTGGGGGAGTCTCCACTCCAAGCCTGGAGTTGCAGGGACAGAGGGTCTGAAGACCCAGTTAGCTGTGGTTACATCACAGCTGGAACTGTTGCATTCCCCTCGGCATCCCAGCTCCAGAGTACTGAAACACCCCTTTCTGGTGCTGTCAGTGTCTCACTCTTCTATATTTTACAAGAAAACCTAAACCTTTGGTCACAGCAATGAAGTCCTAAATATAATAGAGATGGGACAGTGGTTTCTAGTGAACAGAAGCTGTCCTGCGGTTCATCTTAAGCCTTATCTCTGTGCCAAGGAGTATTTTCCCTCTGCCAGTAACAGCACTCTCCAAATGGGTTAAAAGAACTTATTTTAAGAGGAAGGAAACCTGACAACCTCTCTGATCCTTGCAGGGTGGCAGTGGGGGTGATGGGAGTAGCTTAGGCCAACGGTGCTAATTTGAGCGTGAGGACAGCACTTTGAAGAGAAGATCTGGCTTGGGGACAGCCCTTTGTATGGCATATAGCACAGCAGTGCTGACCAAAGCCCGGGCTGTATAGGGGCTATAATAATGGGAACGCTGACGAGGCCGCTCTGGGGCTATAGCTGAGCCGTGGCAATAGCGTGAGGGGCAGTGGTGCTGCCGTGGGCTCTAAAGGAAAGGTGTTTGGGGGTCTTGGTGAAGTCATGTCCCAGGCCACCTGGGTGGCAGAGATCCAAGCACGTCCCCTTCACATGCGGCCCTTTGTTGGGGTGCAGGGGGGACCGGGCTCCTTTTCCCTCCCCGGCCTGCAGAGCAGCTGTAGGGGCTGGCAGGGCCTCACTTGGCAGCGTGTGTGTGAAGGAGAACAACATTCTTCACTGGTGGGTGGCGAGGGGAAAAGAGTGGGGTGAGAGGCAGTGGTTGTGGAAGGGATCTGTGGCCTTTAGCACAGACTAGCTAAGAGGAGAGGCTGTCAGCAGCACTGACAGCAGAGGGTCTGCAGGGTATGAGATGAGGGTTCGCTCTGAGATCCTCAAGAGAATCTAGAAATCTTCCTTCACTCAGTTTCTAGTTCGCAAAACTTCAGAAAGGACTCTTTAATATCTTCCCCCCCCTCCTCTCGATAAGTGGTGTGGGTTTGTGTTTTTTTTCACCACCTTCTGAGAGTCACAAGTCCCCGAGTCCTTTCTTCCACTCACTGTGTGTCTGTTCCTGACATGTTAAGCTGAAGTGAAGTCGCAGCCTGGTGCGAGGAAAGCATTCGCATTTGAGTGGGTTTGAAGATTCTCAGGTGGGCCCTCGTGGGCAGAATGACAATAATTTCTTTCGTTGGCCCTCATGTTCAGCTCCTCAGGAGCTAGATTTGGATCAGTCTGCCCCTTGGAGCTTTCTAACAAGCTCTTGCACAGTGTGGAATTTTCTTCCTTTCGAAGAGCAGGCCTTGGTTCCGTGTGACAAGTCTGAACACTTTCCTTGTCTCTGCAGCTGCTGAAAAGTCTGAAGAGGCTGTCTGAGCTGCCCATCACGGTTGACATTCTTGTGGTAAGAGCTGTGAAATCTCTCGCGCTTTCATCGCGTCTGTCAACTCCCAGGGTAACTGTTTGCCACGGAAATGCTGCTTTCCCTGGAACGGGGGGTGTTGCCTTGGCCACCTGCTCTAGCCCCGTGTCCCTGGTGAGGCTGTGACTTGCTTCTAGATATTCCAGACATGGGGAAGGAGTGTGTTAGAGCGAGTGTGAAGCCATGGAGGGCAGCTTGTCACCCTCGGTTCATCCAAAAGCTTCTCTGGGACGTGAGAGTTGGGGCAGGTCCTGCCGGTAACCAAATTGGCATGAAATCAGGAAGTGATAATCCTTAAAACAACCAGCGACTTCTGTCCTCAGACTTGCCAGCAGTCATGGTAAATACCAGCTCGGTTTATTAATATAAACAATTAGTGTTTGACTAAGGCAGAGTTAATTCCTTGATTCGCAGGGCGGCGATATCTTCGCTGTTAGTTCGCGGAGATTTATTTCTGCCCAGCAGCAATGGGTAGCGGGTTAACTCGATTCCCTTTAGCGGGGGGGAGAACAGTGACTGTTTTGCTGAGATGGATTCATGTCTCTGCTCTCTCATGAAGGAGACGGGCGTTGGGAAGACCGTGAACAGTTTACGGAAACACGAGCTTGTCGGTGACTTTGCCAAGAACCTCGTGGCCAGGTGGAAGAAGCTGGTGCCGGTGTCCCAGGAGGCAGACAGGTAAGTGAACCTGTTTGGTTCTCCTGATCAATAACCTTTGTTATATATATTTTATTTTTTTTTCAGTAGAGATTATAAACTTCTCTGACCAAGGAAAGAAGGGGAAGGCTCTGGAAAAAAAAAACAAACAACTTGTACCACAACTGTGCTAACTCTGCGTGGGGTTTTGGGCTTGTTTTGGCACACGCCTCCTGCCGCTGCTAGCCACAGAGCGACGAGCTGCTGACGGATGCAGTTCTGCGTGGAAGTAGAGGCCAATTTTCAAGAACTTGATGAAGAAATTACCAGTAGATGCCAGGAAAGTGCCCTTAATAAAGCAAGAGATTCAATCTGCTTGTTTCCCATATTAGGATACTAAAGAGAGGAAGTTCTAGCCCCGAGTAAAGGAAGAGGCTTGCTCTGAAAGAAGGCTTTTAGGGGCACAAATCCTATGGAAACTGAAAGTTACCGCAGCGTGCTGGCTAGCATTAAGAAAGCCGTGTTGAACGTAGCAGTGAGGTCATTTAGATGTGTGTGCTACAGGCCTGGGCATCTGCGATCGTTTCACTTGTAGCCCTGTGTGCTTACCTGGTGAACTGGGGGATGTTTCCCACGGGCACCATGCAGCCAGGAGCCTGTAGGCACAGAGACGCCTCTGTACGCGTCTTTTGCCACTTCCCAGTGAACTGTGGAGTCTCTGGTCCCAGTAAAAACGCTTAATTCCTGCCCTAGAAATACACTTTGTGCTTGACAGAATTATTCTTGCCACAAAACTACCGAAGACAACCTTAGTTGTCTGTAGGAGAGGTTCGCATCCATGGGGAGTAGCTCTTTTAATTCATATTGTGAAGTTCTAACTATTTTGTTTTCTTATCCTTTCAGAAATAACCTAGATTCTGAAGAGCGTGACTACGAGAGGAGCAGCTCAAACAAAAGACATCAAGAACCCTCCCTCAGAGAGGAGGAGGAACCCGATGAGGAGTACTCAGAACCCTTCCAGCCGTCTTGCAGCCAGTCCTATAGCCCAGATCACAGGGAAAAGAAGTCCAAAAGGTGTCCTAGGCCTGAGAAAGCTCATGAGACTTATGGCTATAGCAGCCACGAGGGGAAGGGTTGGGGCAGATCTTCCCCGGTGCTCTCTTCAGATCAGGAGTACTCGGACTATGGACAAGCTGTGTCACCTGAGCCAAGTGAGAGCCCTCAGGATATGTACACAGACCCTTATGCCTCTGAGGAGCAGGAGGAACCGACAGCATTTCATCGGAAAGCCAGTAAAGGCCACAGCTTTCAGGAGAAGCTGGGGGGAGGCCGGGAGAGGAACCCTGGTGAGTTCTGTGACAAAGGGAACTCGAGTCGAAGCAAAGAGCACAAGTCTCACAAGAAGCAGCGACTTGATGGCAGAGGGGAGGACAGGACCGCTGCCTTCAGCCCAGAAAGACTGCACAAGGCCTCTTCTAAAGAGCAACTTCGGGAAGCCCCTGTGGCAGGGGGCAGCAAGGAGAAGCAGAGGGTGTCAGATGGCACCAAGAAGGAGAAGAACCGAGAAAGCAGCACCTCCAAAAAGGAGAAATTACATGTGATGCCACACTTGGAAGAGTCTTTGGACAACCACGTTAAGAAGCAAAAACATCGGGACTCTGAAAAAAGTAAATTGGAAAAGCCCAAGCTGAGCCTGGAGACCTCTAACCCAGAGCGGGAGAAACGGAAAGCTGAGAGTGACTCATCAAATAGGATCAAAGAAAAAGGGGTTTCTGGGAGCTTAAAATCTTCGGAGGGGAAGCGCAAAGTCTCCGACACGGACAAAAAGCCGATGGGCTTTTCCTCACATTCTGGGGAGGGGGAAGTGGAGGATGAGTTTGAACAGCCTACAATGTCCTTTGAGTCGTACCTCAGCTATGACCAGCCCCAGAAGAAGAAAAAGAAAGTGGCAAAACCCTCTGTGTCAGCTGGGGAGAAGGACCGAGGGCACAGCAAACAGAACGGATCCAAAGCCGGTTCCAACAGCTCAAGCTCAAGTCGGAAAAGTCCAAGCCACAAGCGAACAAGTGAGAAAAAGGCAGAGAAGAAAACACCAGAGCCTCCTAAACCAAAGAGGGTAAGGTTTTGAAGGATCTGAAAGCGAGCAAAGCAGGTGGGATCAGCTGCTTTCAGTCCCCTGTGGTCTGGGGCTGAGTAGTTTCCCCCTGGAGGTGCTGGGCTGTTCTGAGTCGGGACGCGCTCGTGCTTGGTACTCGGGTCTGTGAGTGCCGGGTCCTGCTGGGAGACTCTGCCTTTCATACACAAAGGCAGGACCTTGTGCTGTCAGAGGGGAGCTCTGCTGGAAACGGGGGGGAAGAGGGAGGGGGAGAAGGAAATGCAGGAGGCAAAGCCCTGTTTACCCAAAAGTGGGGAGAGTAGAAGAGAGCAGCTTCAGCTAGACACTCGTACGGAAGCGCATTGGACGGGATGTGCTTGTTGAGCTTGCAGAGCATCTTTAGATGTGAGTCAGTTTAGAACCAGGCCTGATGTGGTGCATCTCCACCTGCCAGCAAGGTTCCCATGTCTCTTCTCTCTGGTATTTATACCTCTCCTTCTCTGGAGGCTTCCGAAACCCACCTGGGCGTGTTCCTGCCCTGCGTGATTCTGCTTTGGCAGGGGTGTTGAACTTGGTGATCTCCTACCCCTACCATTCTATGATTCTCTAAAATGGACCTTTTTAAAGTACTGCAGTGTGCGCTAAATCTGTTGGTCTCCAGAAAGGGTGGAGAAACAGGAGAACTGGTGTTAGTATGCAGCTAATTCTAGAAGACGAGTCTTTCCTTGGTGAAAGCTTGAGAAATGAGCAGTATTTCTGTACACGCTCATCGCCACGTCGGTGCCGGGGGGGTGCAGAGAAATAGGGACTGATCTGTAACACTTTTACTGCTTAATCTTTTCACTCGACTTTGAAACACCTTGCTCTCCACGGAGTGCTTTTATAATTTTAGCAGCACTTTAAAATGAACAGCAGAGCGGGATTTTAATAAGTGCCTCGTATCAAAGTTTTGGTTTTCCCTCAGTTTTTGATCACTGCGGAGCCTTTTGCAGGAGATGAGGAAGAGCCAGAGAGTTTGGGATCAAGGAAATGTTTCTGCCAGTTTTCTCTTCTGTTTTGTTTTGTTTTCTCTAGTTCTTTGCATTGATAATCTGACTTGGGCACTTGCTAGAAGCCTTCAGCACTGAACCCAGTAGGCTGAAGATGTGGATGGCTCTTACTGGAGGGAGCTGAGTGATTCCTGCCCCCGGTTTTGGTGTCTTTGTATCCAAAGCAAGAGCCACAGTAATGTGGCAGAAGCGCAGCCTCTGCCCGAGGCTACGTCCTGGTGTAATATTTTGTGGCTTATTCAAAATATCGGACAAAATACAGTTCAGTGCTGTTCGTGGCCTGGCAGGGTGTAAGACTCTCCTGTGTTCTTGGCTCACTTGCATGTACGTCTTCTCCTTCCAGATAATTTTAGATGTGGTACCGACGTTACCAGACATCCCCCTGCCGCCGATCCAGGCCAACTACCGCCCTCTTCCTTCAATCGAGTCCATCACCTGCTCCCAGACAAAAAGGAAAGGTGTGTTGGGCAGGAAAACAGGTCTGAAATGGGCTCCGGTCCCTGTTTGTGGGAGGGAGCTGAGGGCTGGCTGGGTTCCAGTCTTTCTGGTTGAGTCTGGTGTTCTGCCACTGATGCCCGGGCACTGGGTTTCGGGAAGAAAAGGTGGCTTCTTTCCCACGTGCTTGAGCAGAAGAGGAAGATCCTTTGATGACACTTCCTGAGGCCTGGTCTTTGGACTTGTCCTTCCTGAACTGGGCTGCCAGGTCTCCTAGAGGAGACTTGGCCCTTTGGGTTGCTTTTGGGTGACTCCAATTTGTGTTTTCTGTGCCATTCGTCAGGACAGGCTTTTCTTTTCGCTGCTCCCTTCTTACTCCAAGCCTTTCTCTTTGCAGCAGTGTCATCACCAGTGGAAGAGAGCGAAACGGGCTTTACAGGCCGCCGGTTGAATTCCAAGATGCAAGTGTATTCGGGCTCTAAAACTGCCTACCTCCCAAAGATGATGTCTCTGTACCAGCAATGCATCAGAGTCCTCAGTAACAACATCGACTGTACGTACAGCTCCTACCCCCGCCCCGTTGCGCAGTGTCGCTCAGCGCTGCAGCTTTTTTTCACTGCGTTTCAAGGTGTCGAGCCCTTTCCTTGGCAAGGCAGGAGCAGGATAAATATTCTGTGCATCTTGCTTCTCTCTAGCAATCTATGAAGTGGGTGGTGTCCCTTTCTCAGTGCTGGAGCCGGTATTGGAGCGATGCACCCCAGAGCAGCTGTATCGCATCGAGGAATGTAATCATGTGAGTGCCTTGGCCCGGGGAAGGGGCGCTGACGTGCGGGAGTGATGTTCTGTCCTCATCTGCAGCAGCAGAGTAGTGAAGAACAACGCTCTTTACAGCAGGAGGTGGCTTTGGCTAGAATCTGGAGTTCCTGGATTTGCCCTCTGCCCATTTCTCACTGCTTGTCCTCTGTGGTGTTCCAGTGCCACTGGCTGGTGCTGAGGGAGAGGGGAACGAAGGTCTCGGGAGGGATGCCAGCTGACCCGTGGGTTTGTTTCAGGTCCTCATTGAGGATACAGATCAACTGTGGCACAATCACTGTCTCCGAGACTTCAAGAACGAGAAGCCAGAAGAGTTTGAGTCCTGGCGGGAGATGTACCTTCGACTTCACGACGCACGGGAGCAGCGGCTGCTCATGTTAGCACGGAACATCGGCTCGGCTCATGCCAACAAACCCAAAGGTAAAGAAGGGCCAGATGATGACACGGGGCTCTGGGAGTGCTGCCTTGGAGATATCTTTGTGTCAGGAAGGTCTTTTGGAATGACTGGTTTAAATCTAGTCCAGTTTAGGAGTCGCTTAGCTCTCTGTTCCTTATGGAGTGGCCTTTGCTTTGTGGCTTAGCAGACTCTCAATTTCATCCACGGTGTTGTTGATGCAAATGAGACAGGGCAACGTTTTACAGCAAGAACATGCTGGGCTGCAGATGCTCCTCCTCTTCTAGTGCGTCTTCTCCTTGCTGGCCTTGAAGAACATTGTTGTGGGGGGGAAGCATTCCCGCTCTTCTGGTGAACAGAATGAGAATGCCTGACCCGATCAGTCTGATTTCTCCCAGCCCCTGTTGTGACTGTGAGAGCTTCAGACCTTAGGGAGGAGACTGTCAACAGAGCTTTGGAATGGATGGGACTGGGGAGAGATGGTTGGAGCCTCCTTTACAATAAGCTGCATCTAAGCAGTGTTTCCCTCCGGCTTCCTCCAGGTAGAGTGGCCAAAATGGCATTTGTGAACTCTGCAGCAAAGCCTCCTCGGGACGTACGACGGAGGCAAGAGAAGTTTGGAACTGGAGGACCTCTTCTGCCGGAGAAGACCAAGTGAGTGTTTCTCAGTAGCATTTGCTGTTCAGCCCTTCTTTTCCTGTGGGCTCCTGCCAGCTTCCCCCTGCAGCCCTGCATCCTGCCAGGAGAGGACACGGTGCCTGGGAGGTCCTCTTGCAGTGAAAGGTGTAATGGTCATAGCTTCCTTCTGCTGGGAAGTGTGGAAGTCATGGCTATTGCTGGTTCCACGTGGTGTCAGCCATGCTGTTGTTAACAAATGTGGCCTGTGTCTGAAGAATTGCATCAGCCCACCGTGGTTGCTTTACTGAAATGTCTGTCCTGTGTCTCTCCCAGGATAAAGCCTGTCCTGTGCATGTCTAGTAAAAGCCACGCTCGTGTGAGCGAGGAGCAGTCCTATGATGGGCCCAGCACCAGCGGTGCCCACTCTGTCCCATCTTCAGGTAGCACCTTCTCCTCCTATGACCCCAGGAAACCACCAGTGAAGAGTAAGTACCAACTGCAGAACATCCATGTGGTCTCCTAGAGATGCTCCTTTACAAACACACAAATATCTGCTGCTTCTGCTGTAGGAAAAATCCAGGCGGTGCAGCTCTGAATTGCTCTCTGCTCTCCTGGTCTGTGACTGCTGTTTTAATGTGGGGATTTTCTGGCTTGATTTGTCATGGGTTTGTTTGTTTTTTTCCTTTCTCTGTTGCAGAAATTGCACCCATGATGGCAAAGACTATCAAAGCATTCAAAAACAGATTCTCTCGGAGATAAGTTTGCAGTGCAGATCTGGGACTTTCCTGCTCGTGGGGGAGTGGCACGGAAGGGGAGAAGGTACCTAACCAGCCCTTTGAACTCTTTGGAGGCTGCAGCTGCTGGGGGAAGCTTCGATCTGCACAAGACGGCAGCACAGTATTTTATCTTTTATTCTGGTCCCTTTCTCAGTGTCAAGCCCCTCTCTTCCCCCCAGCCCTTAACAGCCCATTTCTGGCATTGTCATCCATCAAAAGAAGGATGTACAGTCTCCCGACACAAGAAAATGTGAAGTCTTGGCACCTGCTGAGAGTGGAAGATCCAGAGACTATTTACTATTTAACCTCTTAATAAATTATAAAACGGTTTTAATTAATATTTTGCCCCTTTCTCCCACTGGTATTATTTATGTCGCTCCCAGTAATCTCCCCCCTCCCAGTCCAGTACAAGGGCCAGCCTCTCTGTGACTCGAGCTCGTGGAGTGGACATCGGGTGTCACCCGAGTCTTTCCTCGTGATCTGATGGTACCTGCTGGGCCCAAAGTCCCACCTGGACCCTGGGACAGGTAGGACTGGTGGTCCATCTGCTCATCAATCCTTTGGCAAGCACATCAAGTCCTGAGGCTTTGCTCTCTTCTCGTGTATGTTAATAAAATTTTAGCTCTTGACCTTCTCTCTGCTGTTCCTGTAGATCTTGTACAGACGCTTATGTTGTTGTGCAGGGATGCCAAGAGCCATTGGGGACTTTTTCTCTGCTGCTGTTGTCTTCTGCTGGCTACTGGGAATAAAACTGAGGGGTTTGGGGAGAAATTTTACTGTGCACCAAGTCAGATTTTAACTTTTTTTGTTTTGTTTAGGCTGTTTTTTTGTTGTTTTTAATTTGAGAGCGAGTGAGTGACACAGGGGACTCTGCCTCTGGAATTGAAACCACATTTTTAAATACCAATGAGCGCATCAGTTTGCCTCTTTTAGCAAAAAGGAATACTTTTATCTTGTCTTATGTGTGGCATTGGGAAGGATTTATTTCCAGTGTGGAAGCTGATGCTCAAATCCCATCTGTTTGCTGCATGGTTAGCTCTGTCCCCTCTGCAAAAAGCGAGGATTTTAGTCTTTGTACCCAAAACAACTTGACTGAGGTTGGAGGGAAGTGAATGAAGAAGGAATGTGGTTTGCTTTTTAGGCGCGTGTACTTCCTAGCAGGGCTTCGGAAAGCTTGGTTGTACTTGGTGTCTGAGGAACTGGAGCTCTGGAAGGAAAAGGTGTGCGAGTTGGAGATGGGTGGAGGTGCCCTGGAGCTCAGCTCCTCTGGGGAGCACCAGTGTCAGATGAGGCGTGGGGTTGGAGGTGGACTCGCTGAGGCTGCAGCAGAGAGCGGGGAGCTGGACGTGAGCAGGCACTGACTGCTAAAGGAGAAGCCTTACTGTGGTGAATGTTTTCCCCTTGTAGGTTGTATCTGCCTTGGAAGTGAATTTACTCGGGGGCAGTGCAGGTAGGGGATGGAGTTGGTGAGACCCAGGTCATGTGGCAGGGGAGCCGGCCTCTGTTAGGGCTCAGAGGTCCAACCTGATCGGAAAGGGGAGAGATTCCCCTGTTCCAAGCCATATTTGCTGCCCTAGGACTTGGCTGTCTGGGTGGAAAAGATGCTGGTAGTGGGTGCAGCTGCAGTTGTGTGCAGCTCTTGAGAGGTTCCGCTGCTGGCTTTCTGTGGCTGCCAAATCCTGAACCAGGGGAGCTGTCTGCGCACGCTGACCAGGGGAACCTTGCTGTGAAGAGTCCTTCCTGCAGGGCTCTACCAACCCTCCTGTATGATTCTGGTTTCTGTTAATTTCCTCCTTTTTTTTTTTTTTTTTTTTTCCCAAGGGGAAAACGCTTTGGCCTTAGAGTTCTTTTTTTGTGTCTTCCCTGGGTTTTCTTTCTCA
>JANHFX010022338.1:0-48252 GCA_027560015.1 Chloroceryle amazona
GGTGCTGCCGCGCTCGCCCGCCACGTCCCGCCTCGCCGCGGCTCCTGGCGCCTCCCGCCTCCCAGCATGAATGTGAGGAGGGTGGAGAGCATCTCGGCGCAGCTGGAGGAGGCCAGCTCTACAGGCGGTAGGACGCGAACTGCGTGGGGGCGCGGGGTTTTTCTTCTTAGTTATTTTGAGGTCTTGCCCCCCACCTTTAAGAAGCAAGTCTCGCAACTTGGCGTGGCATGGGGAGGGGGAATCTGTTTGCTTGCTTGGGGTAAATGCATCTGTGCTGTCTTGGGAAAACGTGTGTGTTTGTCTGTGGGAACAGTAAGCAAACGCTTAATGCCTGGGATCTTGGAAAAGAAAAATTGAAGGCTTTGCAAAGCCCACCATAAGATGCCTGCTGTGACCTAACTGGTACTTTTGCCTTTGCTGAAATGATCTGGGGCTGGGTATGAATCTCCAGGGCAAACCATGTACATCCTCTCTAGATACCAACTCCTAGGAGGTAATTTTGATCAGTCCCACTTACATCTCCCTTCTTTGGTCTCCTTTGTACCTTCCTGATGCCCAAGTAACAACTACTTGATGGAGACTGGCTTATTCTGGTAAGACAAAGGATATTCTGGTGCCCTTCTCTTCTCTTCTCTTTATTCCAAACTGCATTTGCACATTCACCTGAGAAAAGGTGCAAAATTACTTGCATTTTAGGAAGGAAGAAAACATGATTTGCTGTCCTCCGTGGTGACTGTGACTGCTGGAGTGTTAGAGTTTTCTCCCAGCATGGGTAGGAAACTGAGTTATTTAGAAATCAAGCTGCTTGAGTGCAATGTGTGCAACATGATGTTGCTGAGGAATGTGTTCAGTTCAAGGTATCTGATCAAACAGAGGATGGTTGAAGAGTTAATGAAAAACTTTGTAAAACAGTCAAACCATGGGAAACTTTTTTTCCTAAGAAGAGATGGAAAACTAATTTTTTTTCTGCTGTGTTGCAAGATTTCTCATAAACTGTGTGATGCCACTGTAGAGCAGAAGCCTTAACATCAGGTCTCTTGAAAGTCACAGTGGAGTCTCACCTTTTGCTTGATTTCTGATGCTTAAGAATAGTCTTTTGCTTTGCTACAAGAGGCTCACAGCCACATGTCCTCTGTTGGATTGTACTTGGTTTTTCACTTTTCTTAATGTACTAACTTTTCTCGTGTGTTAGGGCTGGTAGCCCTTCAGATAGGATACTAGATCATTTGCTTTGGGGATAGGGAACTTTTGTAATTGACTATGCAATTAGTTTTAGGCTATCAGCTCAATTGTTAATCCATCTTTGCATTTCTTTGAAGCTTCAAGAGAAAAATGCATACTTAGTCATTATGGTTATCCAACGAGGGACTCAGCCACCAAAGTGATGTTATGATACTTATCTCTGTTTTTCAGATCCAACCATCCCCTCTTCCCCAGGCTATAATTAAGACTTTCCCCTCCACATACCACTGTCAGGCTTACAGCTCTAGTCGGTTAAGAGATCTGAAAGTCAGACTGTTTTTCCAGAACACATACATCATCAGTGACAAACACCAGGCAGGCTCTTGGCTACACCTGTGCAACCACTGTGCAGGACTGTTGGAACTAAGCAAAACTAAGGTCATAATATAGGCACAGTGGATTTGCACAGATGCTGTGCAGGAATAATTTGGTTTATGGATCATTACTCTAAGCGTTGAAGCATAAAGAGAGTTTGCAACTTAATCTTTTATCTTACGGGTATAGTTACTACTAACAGGAAAGTGTCTATATGAAAACTGGGGAAATGCGATCTGAATGTATGTCTTACAAATAATATGAAACATCAAGAGGATATTCTTACAGAAATTGTTTCCAGTTGAACTGCATATCGGATATGTTTTCCGTTTTGGTTCTCCTGATATGCTTGCCTTGTAGCTTTTAGAAATTAATGTCAGCTTTCATTCATTGTAAGCTTGTAACGGTGAGATGTAGTAAGGTATGCTTTTGTATTGGAATAAAAAGCAAAATCTAACCAAAACATGAGTTACTGTAGGAAAAAAGCATTTCTTAATCATAAGTTCTTATTCCAGAAATAGAACACGGAAAGATAAAAGTGACAGAGCTAATAGAAAATACTTTCGTTCACAGAATGACATACGTTAGCTCACCACTCAGCTTATATCACATCACTAGCTTGATGTGATGTTAAGCTAACAAGTATCTAGTTTTGCTGCTCTGGGCTTCCTCCTTATGTGAGAGAGAACATGTATGTTCATCTTCTCAAAATTTTGGCCTTTTTTCACCTAAACCTCCCTTTCCACCCTTCACTTGCTGTCTTCCTTCAGACTCTTAAAACTTTCAACTCATTTTCAGTGCCATTTCTGAATGTACCTTTCTGTTGGTTACTTAATGAGGAAGCATTTGGTGGATGATTTTTTCTCATTATTTCTCTTAAAATAGAAACAATGCTCAAAATGTTAGTTATTTTTAAATGGTAATGCCTGTGGTAGAGTTGTTACAGGGATTTGATAGTAGTGCATGAGAGTCAGAATATGAAATCAACAGAAGTGTCACTGTTCCTCCAATTTCTGAAATAAAACCCAAGCAACTTAAATGATGACTATTATTGACAAAGGAAACATTTTATACCTTTTTAACAACTCCCTTCAGCTGCTTACCCCTTTACATGTACTCTTTTGCATTCAAGATAATGTCAGTTGGAACACCACTGAGAGTTGTTGGAGTAACACAATGCTTCCTCTCTTAAATATTGAGCTGTTTCACCCTTCTGCCCCATGAAACAATCTTTACCACTATGTTATTGGTGAGGAAGTTGTATTTGTGCTAGTGATAGCCAAGACACACCTGCTACTGGGTAGCGACATAAAAGGTCTTGGCAAAAGAGCAGAGCAGAACAGAGGGGGATTATCAGAAAAGGTCTGTGTCGGTAAGAATAAGCTTAACCACAAGGTGTCCTGTGGGTTCAGTATCTGGGATAAATTTAAGCTGTTGGGAATGCCAATATGAATAAGGCACCGTTGCAGCAACTGGTTGCTTTGCTTTAGGGTATCATGAATTCAGAACAGGGATTGTGCTGACCAGTATATCACTTCCTTATTCAAACAACAGAAATATTTACAAAAGCCATGGAGTCATTTATGACAAGTTTTGATGATTTTTCTCTGACTAGACAGGGCAGTCACAAATTCTGAATGTTAGGAAATGGGCTGTGATTTCTGACTCTTATATAGAAGATGGACCAAATAGAACTATTAAGAAATGTTCTATTCAGCTTTAAGTTTACTTAGAGTTTGCTATTCTCTGCCATACCTCTGAGAGATCCTTGTGCAATAGTGTTCACTTCTGCTTTTAAAGAACAGCTTACTCTTGTTGCTTGAGGCATTCATAGAAGACAAAGGAAGCAGTGCTAGAAGGGCACGAAACTCCATGTGGGAAAAGCTGAAAATAGAATTTAGGAAAAGGGATGCTAAGGAAAATTATGAAAGTGGGGAAGAAATGCACTGGAAAACAATTGAGGGGAAAAAAAAAATGAGGCTGGAGGGTGTAAATGAGGAAGCAGCTTCTAACACACCTTGAATTATAGCTGATATTAAACAAAAGTGTGTGCTATTGGGTAATACTGGAATCCTACTATGTAGTATTGGTATGTATTAGCCCGATTCCTCTGTATCCCAGTTGGGATTCATTGGCCGTAATGTAAAGCATGCAGTGATTTTTCAAGTGACTTCCACCAATTCTTCTATTAGCATGAAAGCTTTGGTTTGTCTAGGAGCTCCATCCATAGGATGTGCTGTCAGTCAAGAGGCAGTGGCACTTTTTCTACTAATGATCTGTTGTCCCTTAACAGTCTTAATGTTGTCTTGGTTATGAGAGAACTTCTGGACATTTTATCTTGCCCACCTGTATCCCAGTGGATCTTTGATCCATTTTGATCCCTGAGCCTTCTGTAACACTGGTATGTTCTCATGGAGCCACATCCAGATAGAAGTGCTGCTTCCAAATGCCATGTGTTTCTGTGAAAGCTGCAAATATACAAAGGAAGGAATAAATTAAATGGATTAGTGATCGAATAAAGGAACTATCTTTATAATGCACATGCAAATAGATGTAAATATTTTAAGTGTAAAATGTACATCCTGACCCTGCAGGTTGGAGGAAATATCTGATGTTTTGAGAGAATCAACGGTGGAACAAGCCTCTGTGTAAAATTTGGTCTCTGACTCCATCTCCAATTCCTGTATTCGGTGAGCATGTAAAACAGTAATTACATGCAAAAATCTAGTATAGAGAGTCATATTTGATACGAATGCTGAAAATACCTTGGCTTTCTATCAATATCAATTCTACATAAATATCAATTTGCAGGAAATACAGCTTTGTTTTCCATTATTCCATACTCAGAGAGTTGATACATAAATAACTGAATATCTGTACAAGTTTCAGGTATATTTGGCTTAGAGAACTGACTCTTTCCAATTTTTGTTAGATGTTATGAAGTATCCAGAGGAAGATACCGTATCTAGCAGTTAGTGTAGCCATAAGAAGAAGTAGCTAGTGTGTGATGTGGAAAGCTTTTACAGTGTATCATATAGGCACTTAGGACTGGTACTTTGGGTTGCAGCTGAATGTTTGATCCGTGCAGCATTCATCTGTAATTTCACCCATCTCAGTTACTCAGTTTACCATTGTGATTTATTTGGAATCTTTGGCACTTGAAAAAGAAAGTATCTAAAAATACAACACGCCTGATTGCTTCACTATTTCATAGATTCGTCTGTTCTTGCCAGGCTTTCCTACTATCCTTCCCTCCACAGTTCTGCTTGTCCTGTCTTTCTTTCAAGTACCTAAATAGATTTCATTCAAAATTTTGCTTGCCAAATGAACACTGGACATTTACTCTCTCCAAGTAGCAGAGGTCCTTACTCCCACTTGAGATGAGGACAAAAACATTGGTATGACATTGTGGACTGGGCGAGGAGCCAGATAAGGTTTTCTGTAGTTGTAGTCAATGAAATATGCACCAAGAAGGATTCTCTTATATATTAGCACATACTTTAATTGGTAGGCTTGGGCCTTTTCTGGAGCCTAAGGACTGCAGATACAGAAACCTTCTTTGGCACACAGCATAGCAGCACAGCTGGAGAAAGTTAATACTGAGGTTAATGGGCTAGTTTATCTCCGTGATGTTTGGCTTGAACTGTCATATGTGGTTGTGTCAAAAGTAAATGAACAAAAGGTTGACATAGACGTTAGTTTTTTGATAGTTGTCCTTTCAGAATCCTGTTTTCTCTGGCAGGTTATTTGCTTGCTATTGCTTTGATGGCTAGGCAGTATTTGGCCTAGATTTCCCACTGAGTACACCAGGTGGAATGTGAAAGAGAAGTGAAAATATATGGAATGTATGTTTTTTTACATTTATAGAAATATAGAAAGTATGGAATCCAATTCTTTTGTGATATTCTTAATTATTATTTTGTTACTGTACCACAAGAGTTGTGGGATCATATAGATCATAGTTTGTTTTTCTCTTCATTTTCCATTCTCGCACTCTACAGGAGAGATCACTTATGTGTTATCACCTTTGGGCATGCAGCAGCGTAGGAGATTGGGCTCTAGACTGCTTGCTATGAATTTGGGAGGTCTATAGATAACTATAAACTGGCAGCAGTTTCAAATATGTGGTTGGGTTAAAAGTATATTGAATCCATTCACCTCTAAGAATAAACTCAAACACAGAACAAAAGCTGTAGATCTGAACACATACTGGGTTTTATTTCTGTCAGCCTAGCAGAGACTTAATATGGTATTAAAAGGAGTTTTCTGTCAGAGGTCTGAAAATAGAGTTGCTTTTTTATATTCTTTTTCACCTACAAAATTTTTTTTAGAAGTACAGTTTATAGCTGTGATCCCCTGTTGTGTGTTTATAATTTATGCTGCAGTGTCACAAACAGTGGTATGAAAGTCATAGATGCTTTTGTGTCCACTGGAGAAAAGAACTAGAGATGGAAGGGATCATAATAGGGAGTTTTTAACTATCAACATTTTACCAAGTGATTCACATTTAAATGTTTGGATTTTATTATAGGAGAAAATATCTCTGTTTGTATGCCAGATATTTTGACCAAATAAAGTGTAAACCCAGAAGCTTCCCTAAGCACGGTGTAATGTCTAAGCACTATACAGCACATTATATCAGTATGCCACAAATGACTAAATGGTGACAGCATAGAAATGGTTACACAAAATTAAAGCTTTTGAATGTCCTAAAATGGAGTCTGAAAGGTGGTTGCTCTATTTCATGCAGTCAGTAAGAAAGGGTTTTCTCTTTTAATGATGGGAAAAAAGACCAATTTTACTGATACATTGTCTTGTTCTCACAATTTTCAGTTCCTTTCCAGCAGAGAGAATTTTTATAAATATCACTATAGTCATTAGGCTTTGGTATAACAAATCTTTTCCTTATTTTTTGAATCAAAATTTACTTTTATTAATAATCCAGAAGAAACACTTAGGATTTATTAGAAAGGTAAGCAGTAGTTCATGAAATTATGAGTCTGATTCTTTGTGGTGTGGATTTTTTTAATCTTTGCTGAAAGTGGGAACAACCAGAACAGCACTTCATCAAAGTAAATCATTTGACTACAGTGACTATTCCTATAAACACTTTGATACCTATTGGAAAAAGTGCAATAAATAAGGATTTTGGCCCTAATATTTGTGAAAATTGGGAGAACACTAAACCTAGAACAGAAACACAAATCAAGTTTATGTGATTCCATGTAAAAGAAGGAAACCACTGTGATGGAAATATTTAGCAGTAATTAAAAGTTTTATAGCTCTGGTGGTATCTTGAAATCAAGTCAAATGACCAAAACCTTTTATGGAATCACTCATCTATATGCTCTACAGTAAAATGAACAGCACAGCTAGGTACCTCTTCTCCAGTCTCTTAATATTTGCATGAAACAGTAACTAGGAAGCTTCCCTATTTTGTGCCACCTGACAGGTGTCTCCAAAGGTATACTTGCTACCTGGACACTGCAGGAATGTACTGGTTTCTGACTACTTTTCCTTGCCATGTAAGGATTGCAGTGGGAAATGGTGATGCTAGTCATGCTGGTACTTTGCTAGTTGAGGACTTCTTGGGTCAAATCCCCAATTTTTTTTGTTTTGGTATGAAATTCTGCTTCCTATACACTCTTGAACAAATGTTTCTGGTAATCTCTACCAATTGATTTCCAAATCCTTGAATGGTTTTATTAAATAGAGGAGAAACAGTATGATTCAGATGAAACCATTGAGTCACTGCAGACATGGAGTCTGCAATATTGACAAATATCCCTGTTTGTGTATAGAAAGTAATAATGTTGATTTTTTCCTAAAATATATTTGTCTTGTTGGCTGTGCTCCAAAACAGTCTTTAATTACTTAAGTGTTACTGTATATGTTCTGTTTTTTGCTTGTATTACTGCTATCATTTTTTGATTCATGTTTTAATTTAAGGTAATGCTATCTAAAAAAAGAATGTGCATTACATTTTACATCACATTTATCAATAGAGCACAGTTTTACCAGTGTTGAAGAACCTGTGAAAAAATGTACAAAATTTATGTAACTCTCAATTTTAAAATTAAATATTTGACTTAGAACGTTTAATGGTATTACAGCATACTATATAATAAAAACACACCAAAAGACAACATTGTGCCAAGCACAAGAGAAACATAATATGATGAAAAGAACTGTCCTAAATGATGACTGTTCTAAATGCAGGCAGCAAGTTGGAATGGAGGATTTTTTTTTTCTTTTTTAATTTTAACATACATGACATTTTGAAATTATGATCTGAAAGTCACACTCTATACAACATCTGTCAGATATGAGCCTTACTGCAACTGAACGTGGAGATTTTGAATTTTGTCATATATAGAAAAGTCAATGTACATGCTAAGTACCATAAATTAACAATCTGATCACATTTTCATATCTAATATGTAAACAAATACTACTATAATGCTTTTTTTTTTTTTTTTCTTTCCCCTGAATGTTATTGGTCACAGTTTCAAAGAACACCCCAGAAAGGACTGATCTTTTTTTGAGACAGTTTCTTTTAGGGTGTGCCAAAACATGTTGTACCAACCACTCCTGGGTTTTTTGTAACGGCAGGTGCCTCCTCCCTCTCCTAGTTCTATAACGGGCTGGGGAAAGGCTGTGGAACCGCATGGCGTTAGCACCACTGCTGGGAGGGACATGCTGAGTACATGCATGTGGTTTCTCGGTTCAGGTGGGTATTCGGAGAATGAAAAGTAGGCTGTGAGATTGCAGTCCCTGCCTGAACAGTTAACAGAAGAAAAAGATGAAGAAATGCCTTGTGTGTGTGGCTTTAGTGGTGTCTGAGTGGGATCTATTGTTCCATTACCTTTAGCAGGAGGTAAATGAATCCTGTGTATTTTGAAGTAGGAGAAAAATCCTTAAAGAATACTCTTTTGAAGCAGTATAAAAAATGTGTATCCAGCAGATCCAGCCATCCAATCATGTTTTTCTTCATTGTGTACTGGTAACAGTATGATGGGTGTTTCCTCAGATCACCATTGATCTTGGGTTTTGACAATGTAGCTGGTTTTAGCCAGGTGATAGCTAGATGTCCTTAATCATTCTGACTATTGACTTATATTCCACTGCTCAATAAGTGAATGGTACCCTGCGTATCTAATAATTCACTTTTTCTATTCTACTATCCTTTTCCATGTTGATTTGTGGACATTTGAGGTTATTTTCTTGTGTTCTGTGATGCCATGTTATAAGAAGTATCACATATTGTAATGCTGTCTATTGAGAAAGATAAATCTAGACTGTTTCTCTGGCATATTGTATACTGGCAGCATCCACCTACTGTTAACAGAAACAAGTAAACAATAAAGTTCACAGTTATTTTTTAAGAAGATGCTGTACCTGAATACATACACACACTGAGTCTTAGGTGCTGCCCTGATTTCTGCACAGCCAGGGTCTGCAGAGTACCAAATCTAAGATGCCCAAGAAAAAAATACAATAAAGTAAATGTACTTGAAAGTTGTGGGAGTGTGGAGTTTGATTAAGATGCAGAGAATTTCATGCTGCTGTTTTAATAAATAGGGACACTTTATATAGTGCATCATTCTTCAGTCTTTGTGTTGATGATAAGGTGAGGTTTTCCTGTTTGGCTTTTTGGAATATACCACATTGTGCAAGTATCTTCCCAGCCTACTGTTCAGAATTTGAAAATGAGAGAACTACCTCTGTGGTTGGGACGTATCAACCCACTTCATTGCTTCCATCAAAGCCATTGCTTTCAGTCTCTCTCTGTAGGATGATGTATTTGTTTCCCCGCCTTTGAAACAGGGGAAGTAGGAGGTCAAATAGCAGGGTAGGCTTGGTAAATAGGTGATAGGTTTTGTCCTTTCTGTCTTCCATTACATGGTGATGAAGATCCTCTGCAGGAGGAGATTGAAACCTCCAACTCTTTCAAGCAATCACTCCCCACTTCTGCCTTTATTTGATACTTGGAAGGCACATGTGAAACCCACAGTTTCTCACATTTGTTGCATAATCTTTTACATCATAATGATGTTCTGAGGTTATGCACTTCTTTCTAGCTTGGCTGATTGTCAGTGGAAGGAGAGAAGTATGTAATGCCTCCAGTGAAAGTGGTGGGTCTCTAATGCATGATTTGTGAAACATAAATTCCGGTAGCATTGAGGAAAAAGAGTACTTTGAGGTTAAGAAAACAGATGTGACTGAGAGAACGCAGTGACATAGCTCTTTACATGGCACACCTGCTGGCAAGTTTCCACCTAGTACTTAAAATTTTTATTAAACATATGAGTTAGCAGGACTTAAAATTATAGACTTATACTTGACTGCCTTGCTTAATTACTTAGCTATCAGAGTTGTAAAGTATTTAGACATTATTTAGACCTGTGAAAATCTTTGCTTCAGTTGCACCTTTTGTTTGCATTCAGCTAATATTCTGATAATAAAATAGAATAAAGCAGTTCTATATTTCAGTGGAGACTTAAAAAGATCACTTCTTATTGTAAAGTCTGAGTCTTTTCAGACTTCTTGAGTCAGTAACTGTTTTTCTTTCCTGAAGATATGAGAGGTGTTCAGCTAAAACCCCATGTTCTCTTAAAAATAACTCTACTTACAATTTAACTGTATGTTTTACTTTATCAGAGTTCAAAAATGACTGCCTGTACTTAGAAATGCAAAAATAAAGTTTTGACCAGTTCAGAATGGAATTCTAAAGATATATGAAAGGTGTCAGTAAATCTATAACATCTTATCAAGCAGTGTTTTATCAACAGCACATTAAATTACTGCTAGACTAACAGTCTTTCAGGACATTTTCAATTAAAGAAGTCAGAAGAAAGTAGGCTTTATTTATGTGCGTGTTTTCCTTCCAAGAAACCCAAACATGAAAACTGTGTTACCACATACACTACATCACCAATAATACATACAGAAATGCTGTCAGTTAAGAGACTAATTCCTCACTATTTGGGAACTGGCAGCTTACAATGCTGAACATGTAGATAGTGCATTGTCCATTTTGCATGCATAGTGTCAGAAGAAATGTATATTCAATAGTAAACATACAGTTATTTGGATAAACTGATACCAGTTTCTTGTTGTAGTAACATTAAAACGATTGTTTGTTTTCCAAGAAGAGTGTGCATTGATTAATTGCAGCTTGCACCGAGTAGTTAATACAGGTCTTCTTGATCCATCAGTGCCTGTTTCATTATTAGAAGGCTTGATTTTACAGTAGTTGCAATATAGAAGAGTATTTACAACTGAGAATCATTCTGTTATACTTAAGTAGTATACTTAGTTACCAGTGTATTTCACAGATTCTGAAACCTCTTACAGAGAAGGGAAGAAATTAAACTTTTATCTTCCTTAATAGTCTGTAATTTTGTCAGTCAACAATATAGACTATGTCTTTAGAGGACACCTAACTACATTGACAATAGACCTTGTAATGCTAATGTAATCTTGTAATGGTAATTTAATGTGAAAAAAATATAAGGAACAAAAAGAGATATCAAAGGAGAGTCTGTTTCCTTGCTTAGAATACTGGAGAGTATTCCCAATTCAAACTACCTTTAAGAGTCAGTTAATTATTTGCTTTCTGGGGGGAAAAAAAGAGAGCCAGCCAAAGCAAAAAAAACAACCAATGAAACTCCAACCAAATGAAAAAAAAAACAAACCAAAACAAACCAAAAACCCAAACAAAAACCACCAAAAGCCCCCCAGTAAAACAAAAAACAAACTATCCAGACTTCTTCAATGAATGCTGAGATTTTTTGTATAATATGATCTGAGAAACTTAGACTTTTAGGAAAAAAAACCCAACATCACCAACAAAGTTGTGGATTTTCTGGCTGAGGATAAAATAAATAGGCATATACTCTGTCAAGTGTTTAGGTTTCTGTTTGTCTCTGAATGCTGAGCAGAGCTCTGTGTAATCCATACAGCCTACTCAGGGCAGAAGGCTGATGCAAAATCTAGTTCAGAATTTTTATTACATTGGATTTCACTTGTGCTTTTCAGATAAAAGCACTAAAAAACACGGAATTGCAGAAAAATAGTTTGGAAGAGAAGTTGAGAAGTCTTATTATTTATCCTGATGGCAAAAGGCAACATCAAATATTTATATAGTAATTTAGACAGGTTTTGTCTAATGTACTTAAAATCCACCAGAACTGAGTGCTTCTTAACATCACTAGGTAATCTGCTCCAGAAGTTACCTTCCCTGGTACAAGCTTTTTCCTACTTCTGAAGTCAATCTTCCATTGAAAGCCTTGTATACAAACATGGATGAAATACATAGCCAAGATTTTACAGTACTGAATAGGACAAAACCATTATTTGGTGTATCCTGCAGACTTTTGTTTGTACTTTCAAGCAGGAACTGCTGCCTCTTTTGGAGCAGCCTTCCACCCATCTTCAGCCTGTAATTTAACATGTTCAGCTGTGTCAAACTCCCCAGATACACAGGTGTTAACTAAATAGTTTTTCTCTATTCTGTTTCTACAAGATAATTTCTCTGGAACTTTACTTGATGTCTTCTGCTTTACAAATGAGAAGTAGTTTTTGAGTGTTACTTTTTATCTTCTAAATTCCAAACCTGTTGGAAGCTTAGTGACTACAGTGCTTGAAGTTGGAAAAATAAAAATAGGCACCAGGAGTTTCTGCTTCGTGCAAATGAGAATTCCAGCTTGCCCCTGTTGATGGTAATTCTTCCCATTCAACAAGAGCTCTCTAGGAGTTATTGCTTCCAGGGAGACGAGATCAACAGCTCCTAGTTTCTGTTGGGTCTGAGGAACAATCACTGCAGAATAAGTTACATCCTTGCAGTGTAACAAGTCTTTTACCTTTGTATGAAGCAGCTCTCAACAACTTGGGATGAGGTAGGAATCGTTTACCACCAACTTCACCTCATTTCTATGGGAAGCTTGATGAAAGACTGCAGTGGTCCTCAAGCACCTCTAGCACTTTCTTTTATGATCTGAACAGATATTCCAAATAAATAAGTAGAGCTTCACGTTGCACAGCTTTCCAGCTGTTGGATTTGGATCTTCAGAAAGGAAACTTTGTCAGTGGCCTTTCTATGAACTGTATCTTTTCTAAGGATATTTTAGCTTTTGAACATTTCATATGTAGCATGAACATCTTAGTTCTGTCTTCCATAAATAAAAACTAAAGACAGTTACTATAAACAATTTTTAACATGAAAAGTCAATGTCACAGGCAATAGTGAAGCTTTTGAAGTTTCAAGTGCTTCTTATTCAGATTATTTTTATCAGTGCTTTACCATCTCACACTTGAAAAGATGTGCCTCTGCTTTATATGAGTGTCTTTTACCAAATGTTATTATAATAATGAAATAAGGTGTGCTCATTCCTCTCTTATTTTTCAAGGCTGATGTATCTAGGAGGCTTTAATCAAGAAAGATGTCATATGTTTAACTTTTGTACCAGTTTAAGCCTTTCTAGTTGTAATTTTCGGTGTACATACTCCAAAAGTGTTACTTTCTGTCATTAAACCCACCATTAGCATAGGACTTGCATACTAACGACCATGGTGGATTTACTATCTGTCTTTTCCAAATTCATAGAGTCATAGAATAGTTTGGGCTGGAAGGGACCTTAAAGCTCATCTAGTTCCAACCCCGCTGCAGTGAGCAGGGGCATCTTTAACTAGATGAGGTTGCTCAAAGCCCCATCCAACCTGACCTTGAATATTTCTATGGATGGGCCATCCACAACCTCTCTGGTCAAGCTGTTGCTGTGTCTCAACACATTCAGTTCCAAGCCATTGCCCCTTGTCCTATCACTACATGCCTAGAAAGTCCCTTTCTAGCTTTCCTGTAAGTCACAACTACTGTGACAAAGCCCAGCTCACTGAATATTTAAAAAATATTTTTAAGTACAGTTAGATTTTGATCACAGCAATTGGGTAGGGTTTTGCTTGCACACCATGACTGTGAAGTCTAGTACTACGCCTGTTTGCTATAGAAATGACAATAAAGCCAGATTAACCCGATTTCATATTTGTCATATTTTCAAGCTCAAAAACTCCACCTTGAAATGTCTTTTTATGTCAAGGAATCAAATTTATGTTCAGAGTGATTATACTTTTCTTAAACATTGCAAAATTGCTTCTAAATCCAATTATTTCAAAGATGACACAGCTACCAGATTTATTCTTAGCTCATGTAAGTGCCAACTCAGCCTACTGTGAAAAATGTTTTTAAATCTTCAATACATGAAGGCTTGATTCCTCATCTCCTGTATTCAATTAACTTAAAAACCACACAGGTTTGATTTTCCCAGAACTGTGTAAAAGGAAAGCTCTTTGATGATGGAAGCTGAAAATGGAAATGATTGATGGTTATTTCTTGGAGCTTTAAAGTGACTGGAAGTTTCTACTCAGCATTGTTGAGGCCACAGCTGGAGGGAGTACTGTGTCCAGTTCTGGGCTCCCCAGTACAAAGGAGACATGAACATATTGGAGAGAGTCCAACAAAGGTCAATAAAGATGATGAATGACTGGAGCATCTCTTCTATGAGGAAAGGCTGAGAGAGCTGTGGCTCATTGTCCTGGAGATCAGAAGGCTCCAAGGGGATCTCATCAGTGTAGATCAATACCTGCAAAGAGAGTGCTTAGAGGATGGAGTGGTGCTCAGTGACAGGACCAGAGGCAACAGGCACAAACTCAAATTCAGAAAGTTCTTTCTGAACATCAGGAAACATATGTTTATTGTGAGGGTGACTGAGCACTGGCACAGTGGGCCCAGGGAAGTTGTGCAATTTCTCTCCTTGGAGATATTCAAAAACTGTCTTGACGTGGTGCTGGACAACCTGCATTAGGTGGCCCTGCTTGAACAGGGGGCGCTGGATATGATGAACTCTGGAGGTCCCTCCTACCTCAACCATTCTGTGAGCCTGTGACTGAAATGGACAATATTTTTTAAAAGTGGTGTTATAGTTCATTGATGGTACCTAATTTTCTAGGGATACTTGTGGTTTTGTTGCTCAAAAATACTGGATTTTTTCATCTTTTAAGTTTCCATGCATAGTTTTGTATTTTAAAGTTATCCTAGGGGTGATTCTCACTCAGGAAGAGAGAAATGGCATGAACATTTTTTAGGAAATGGCAGGGAAGACTGTAGTTACATATTAAATTGTCTGAGTGGTTCTGCCGTGTAACATACACTAAGTAACATGGTTCATGGATTGAAAATTGATGGTTTTATGTGTTCAGTGATAAGTAATTCTCAAATAGAGCATTCCATAGACACACCAAAGAGAACAGTTTTCTTTAATATGTGCTCAAAGATGTGGGCACTCAAGCATTACATATTATTGCCATGATCTATCTGAAACTGATTTTGAGAATAAGCTTTTGTGTTGGTATAATTTTACTGTCTGTTAGGACTCCTGTTAGTTTTGAATGTAGAACCCTTGCAGAATGGGATCTGTCCTTTCTGCCCTTTCTCTAGAGCTCTTGATCTGTCTGTTTGACCTTGTTGGTATCCTGTTTTTATGAAGAGCCTTCGGTGGCCTAGGTGAGCATCAGTAGCTTCAGATTTGAGCCACAATATGGGCATGTTGGATATGTATGCATATGCATGTGTAGCATACAAAAAACTAAGTTGTCTTTATTTCCTCTTTCATGGAGTCTGTGTGCATGATACTTACTTGATTGTGTTGTGTTTCTGTAGTATCTCTAAATGACCTGAGTAGGTCAGCTGTGGTAAAATGAATCCTCTCTTCATACTGGGTTTTACAGAAGTTTTCAAAATCTATCTCTGGGATCCCTCTTAATCTGTTGTCTTTTCTCAGGGAAAATGTATGCAGGGTTCTGGAGCTTTTTTATATTTTTCACTTTTATTATGTAATTTTTAAAGTTTCTTAATGTGTTAATGCCCACAGCAGGAGCATCTAGATATTACATAATGACCCACTTAAGAAATGCAGTCAGAAGAGATGCTGTAAGATTGTATATTAACTTGCATAGAGAAGATGTCTCCAGTCAAGACAAAGAATTTTGCAGTTACTAGTTCTACAGCTGAGCTCGGATCATTATTAGTCTATTTTAAAAAGAAAAATATTTTGTAGCTGTATCATAATATAAACGAGAACTACTACTTTAGATTTATAGTAGTATTTTTTTTTCTTCTTCTGTATTTGAAAATGCAGGGAATTTTCACCTAACCTGATGCTTTGTCATTCTTAGGGCCTTATTTAATGCTAGGTGGGATACTGATATCATGATTATGATTTTGTTTTTTTTTTTTACGCTGATGAAAAAAACAGTTCTTAATTTTCTTATTAAATAAAAAACACATTAAAAATGTTTAAGGCAAGAAAAGCACACATTAGAAAAAATATCCATTAGATTTTATAAAGTCATGGGAGTTTAAAGAGTTTAGTATTCTGAGACAGTCTTGTTGGTCACATTAACTCCCTAACAGTTTTGAAAGGAAGACAGAATTTAGTAAATGCCTTCAGTCCTGCATGCTGTATACTAAAGACATCAATGGGACATTTGGTAAAGTATCTTTCCGTGATGAGAGAGTGTTCTGTTACAATTTGTTGTTACTATACCAGTTATTTTAGTGGAGAAGAGATATACATTCAGACACTTCCATTAGCAGTTTGCTTATTGATAAGAAATTGTATTTTTCAAAGTGCACACAAGTACAAGATCCTTAATTTTCAAAAATGAAAATTAGGATTTATATATAATATAACACAGCCACATCTGTGCCTCAAATAAACCACCAAATTAGTACATGCCACCTATGCATACTAGATCTACTAACCGAATGGTACTTTTTCTGACAAAATTATAAACTACATTGGCCACCATAAGTATCCATACATTTTTCTGTAAATACGAGCGAGCTATGCTCTGAGTACTTCAACCTTTTCAATGATTATTTTTTCTGTAATCATGGGAACTGTGTCATTATATTATCAATTTTCATACCCTTCCACACTAGTAAAGGAAATTGACACTGATTGGCCAAATCTCCCATGGACAACAGACTCAGAATAATAGCTTCTCCCCAAGCTGACAAGCCCCAAGTTTTTTGGAAAGTGCTGAGTTGACAACAGAGACCCCTGTGGTGCTGCTTGGTAAAGCAATTGGGCAGGGATGGAGGAAGTGCTATTATCATTTTGCAGGGAGTAATACAATTGCCTGGGCCAGGTGTCATATACAAACTCATGAAGTTATAACCACAGAGAACAGTGTACATAGAATTACAGACGCCCAAGTTGAGTATAATTATTTGTTTCTGGAAAACCCTACTGACTGACACATCTTGAAGTGAAAATATTGACCTTTGGAACTCCTTTGCTGTTAACACCTTTATTTGAAGACATAGAGTCATCCACAAAAGAAATAACTCATAAAATCTGAGAGAATTTATGCTTGAAAATCAGGAATTTAAGTTTGTTTGTTTTTTTTTTAATCAGGAGAGAGTTTGCACGCTTGCTCAGCTCCTTCAAGCTCCAAGACATGATCATCACTATTGAATAGGGAAAACCTTTCTCTAGACTGCAAGAGAAAGAACATTCTGAAATGCCTGGTTATATTAGTTTACAGCCTTTTAACGAATTAAGGTAGAGCCCGTTCAAGACCATGGTTTCTGCACTCATTAAATAAGATGACTGTTAATACTAGCTTGGAGCAATCTGGGGATACATGAAACCTTAATTAAAGCTAGTGCTAAGTGTTATATGTGGGCATCATTACCTTTAGGAACTAAAACGTAAATGTAGTTCTAAAGCTCTGGAGTCAGTGAACTGACAGTGATTTTGAGCAGAGAAACCTACTGAAGTAATTTATTCTTTTTATATTGTTTCTTCTGTCTTGCAACCAAGTTTAGCTTGGGACATAATTTGTAGTGAAATTTGATTGCATACCTTTTTTTTATGTCTTATTTATTAAAATTAAAGGGTTTTTTTTTTTTTTTGCTAATGAGTCAGTACTTACTTTAATGTGGATGATTGCAGGCTTGGATACTATCCTGTGATTAATTTTCAGTTCAGCTAGGAAAGTATTCTGATAGCTAGTAATAGGGAAAGCACTTACATTTAAATTGTTTTTCATGAAGAGCCACTTCTTGTGGTTTTATATGATTATTTTATAATAGCTCTTCTATCTTTTGAGTGCTATAAACACTTGCTTAAAGAATATTTTATATTTTAAACTTTTGAAAAGAGGGATCATTTTAATGTTTTTTTCTTTCCCTTTCTGTACACTTAATTATGTCTCATATGAGAACACATTGCATCAGTTCTTGCTAGATCTGTATTTAAAAAAATAGTGGAGAAGAAAAAGAGAAAGAGAGACGTTTAGCTTCCTGTCTTTGCCACTGCCCTTTGATCCTAAGTACTTTCTTTTATGGTTACAGTGATCAGATACCTGTGTTGGTTAGTCTTTAAAACGTTGACCCAGCAGGTTCTTTGTGCTGTAGATGTAACTCCCTTTAACAGGAAAGGAGAAACCAGGCAGAAAGTGGATAGGTCTGATGTTGCACAGTCTATATGTAATGGGGTATTTAAACCAGGTGGCCATTTACCTGTCTGCCTGATTCATTCTTCTGCTCAATTAGCATTAAGATCTTTCTTTTCATAGGCTAGTCAAGTTTAGGACAACATACAAGGAATAAACACTGCTGTGCAGTGTGGTAGTTGGAATAATCCAGATTCATTGCTGTTCTATTCAAATTATAATTCAACCTTCAGCAAAATCGATCAAATATTGATATTAGGTCCTCCCCTTACAAATTCTCTATTCGTAGAACCCTTATGGATTTCTGTAAGGGTTCCGCACCCTTGAGGACTTGCAAACTTAAACTTACTAAAGCTGGATGCAGTTCAGCAGCCTGTGATAACTTAGGTAAGGTCGACTCACTTTCAATGGCATTACGGCACTTAACTTCCCTTGATGATTAATTCCATTTTTAGAGATACTTTTCTTTCTATTCTTAATGTCAGGAGTTTACTTAACCAGCAAAAAGAAAAGAAAAAAATATCTGTGAGGATTGGTAGGGATAATAGTGTTCTGAATCCTTTGCTTCTCTCTATGGAAATCTTCAAGTATAATGGCTTTTTCGCTGACATAAAATTTCAAGGGTTCTGCAGAGAGTAGCAGTTGTTCTAAAATAAAATTGTACTGTTCAGAGTGTGCTACAGGATTCTAAATTCTCCTGTGATTTTTTCCTCTATAAAAAGAAGATTGAAATTAAATTCTAAGATTACTAACTATTTTGTAAGATGAATCTCAAATAAAGAGCAACAGAAGAGTTTGTATGCTTTGTTTTATAACTGATACTTTCAGCACTAACTCATACAAGTATATAGGGTTTTGGCAAATGTGGCAAACAGAAATGTCTGGTCTTTGCCATGAATATTAAAGGTTTTTGGACTGGGTAAAGGTGTAATATAAGGAAGTAGTCAATTACCATTTTTTACTGGTCAAATCACAGCTATATGACAAGTTTACTTAACTGTAGCCCCATCTGGTTATAGAAAAAAAAAAAATCCCTTTCTCATTTTGCATCTTGGGAAACTTGTGGCCATTTGAAAATCAATCATTCACATACGTATTGGGCCCAGTATTATTTTTATAGTCATGGCAAGCTAAGCCTTCTGTGTAAAGGAATTGGGGTTTGCTTTGGCTTTATTTTTTGAGATAGATAATTACCAGTAAATGTCAATGTCTGTTTCTACAACTACTGTCATTGCTTGACCTGATTCTTTTGAAGACTCGGAAGAATAATATTAAACATGTACTCTGCAGCAAGAATGGACTATGCTGAAATTTCACAGAAATAGGAAAAGACCATAATTGACATAATTTTTGTGATTAGACTGCAATACAGTGGTGTCAAGGTTAGGGCTGGACTGGCGATTAGATGCATGAGAGATGCTCTTTATTAACCCTTCTCCCAAAGGGGAAAAGAAAGGGAATAAGGGAGAGAGACTTACGGATTCGAACAGAAAACTAAAACAGCTTTAATGAAATGGTAACAATAAAAAAAGGAAATATATACATATACAAAACCAGTATCAAAACTAACCGCCTAGTTGCAGTAATGTCACCATCACCACTGATGCTACAGGACAGGCAATGGGGAAGTCTGGGTCAGGAGCTGGATTTCAGAACTGGATTCAGGAACACGTGGATTGGGATTGAAGGCATCCCTCCTTGGATGCTGGCTGTTGAAGAAGATAGTTTAACCTTGTGAGCCCTCAGCTTTATACTGAATATGAGGTATATGGGATGGAATCCCTCGCTGGTCAGTTTGGGGTCACCTGTCCTGTCCGCTCCTTCCTGCAGGTGCAACCTTTTACTTTCTGCACCCCCAATGTGATACACAAGATTTAGCAGTGACCTTGGTTTCTATAGGGGCAAATATAAGCAAGAGCCTTTCTACACACAAATCTTTAGTAGTAACTATAAACATCAAATGTTAACACTGCTAGAAGCAGACACTGCCTGCAAACTGCCTGCCCTTAACTTCAAAAAGTGCAGTTACTTAGAAGAGACTGAGATGAAAAGTAAAATCATTGAAGTAATTATGTTCTAGCTCAAACCAGGACAGCTGGTTTGTTTCAAATAGTAAAATAATCTGATGCTTTACCTCTACTTCGAATGCTTTTTGAGCACAGCAAAGAAAAAATGTTCTGCCCACTTCATACTGGGAAACCACAGTTTAAGAGAACTGTAAATATGTTGACTGGGCCCTAACAATGTAGAGTTTTTTGAAGTGATTCTGAATATACTAATAAGAAATTCACTGTTCACAGCACAATTCATCTGAACCTTTTATTCAGTCAACGGAGACATTAAAGTTTACACTCTAGGACTAAGAGCCTGTGGGGAGAAGCTAAAAGCTGCAGCCTAGGGGACTGGAAGCCTCATGCCAAGGTTGGAGAGGGACTATTGCAAAGCATCTGTACCGCACCTTGGATCCACCTCAGATGACCATGAATATTTTACAGTGCTCAGTTTCGTATCACTGAGAGCACTGGTAACAATCCTAATTTTTAAGGAAGGTGATTACATGGTTATCATTAGTGCATGCCTGTTCTGCCTTTCATCAGATAGATGCCTCAAGGAAGCAAAAAAAAAAAAGCTGAATTCAGGAGAAGTTTCTTCTACATTCTTCTAGCCAAGTGATAACTGGGTAGGAGTGGATGTCTTGCAAAAAGACTGAAATAACCTCTTTGTTGGACTTTAAATAAATTTCTTTGTATTAAGTGGCTTTGAGAAGCATCTCAGGACTTTAGGGACATGTCCATTGCTTAGAAAGGTGTGATAATCCTGATGCTGTCTTTTAGTTATGATTTTTGAAGAGCACTAGCATTTACTGACTTATCTTCATTTCAGTAGATGCAAATGCCTTCTTGAACACCTTATTGGAAAATTATTAATGGAGATTTTAGTGGATTTGGAGGCCTTGGAAATTTGTTGAATTATTATTTAAAGTTTTAACTGAGTTTATGAATGAAGTTCAGAATGGGTTAAAAATGGTAATACATAGTTTTCACATATAAAAAGTCTAGTGTTGCATAGTTTGTAGCTGTTAAATTTAGCAGAACTGCTGACATCAGAAGATGCAGTGATGCTTTTGTACATTTGTTTCCAACTATGTGTTTTTTTACTTAACCCAGAAAATAAAATGGAACTATAAAAATTCTGATAATTTGACCATTGAAACATTAAAACACTTCAAAGACTTTCTAACAATCTGGGGAATTAAAAAGTTACTAAATAAGTACATAGTTGCCACACAAACGTTGTTGTTTTTTTTCATTCTAAGAGGTGTTGATCAAAAATGGGCAGCAAGTTAGATTTGAAGCCCTAGATATAATCTTTTTGAATGGAGCAAGTTCTTCTATTCAGAACTGTATCCCATTTATTTTTATAGTTAACATAGTATAATAAGAATGGGCACACCAAATATGAAAATATTAGATATTTTTCCAATAGTATTGGATTTTTTTCCCAATATTCTTGGAAAAACATTGCTGAATACAAAGATATTTGTATGGATACCTGGGATAAAGAAATGTGTGGAATTTACTAAAAAAAAATTGTTTCATTCTGTAATGTCTGTGGAGTAAAATATCCCTATTCTTTTATATGCAAATGTGGAAAAAAGTTAAAATTATGGTCTAGATGAAGAAGAACAAGCGCTACTTATTTTCTTAGAAAAGATGGAAGAGCTATCTAGTGTTATGCCATTCAAACAAAAGGAGAATAAATTCTGAAAGGAAAGACATTTAGTTTCCAGAGCTCCCTTAGAACCAAATCCTGATCCTTTAAACAATTTAAAAACAATGGGAGAACTGGTGCAGGTGGCTTCCAAGAAATCAGAAAAACACTTCAGATTATAGATGAAGAGACTGCTGTGTCTCATTTTGCTGTTTGGTTCCTAGATTTCCTGTTTCCATCTGGCCATATCAATGTACTGGATTGTTTTGAAGAAATAGATTGCTATATATCTTTTACCTTCTTATTTTGAGGCTCACTGCTGTGTTAATTTGTGTGCAAATTTTAAGTGAAGGAATTTAGTAGCTGTCCACTGCACAGTATCTGAATAGGTTTTAATAATGTGCATAGCTGGAGCTTGTACAAATTATTTTTCTTTGAACTGTATAGTCTTCTTTTTGTAAGTATTCTAATGCTCTGCAGCACTAAAATCCATATCTCTCACTTTATTAGTTACTTAAAAGGAGAGATTTTAATGTGCCAACATCAGGTGGCTGGCACAACATTACCTGAATGCTAATTATGGTTTCGATATTTTTGTGCTCAGAACTGATTACAGACAAAGCCAAAAGTGTCCTCCTGCTTGATTCCCATCTTTGCACGTTTTTTTGCTACTTTAAGAAGCAGTTCCTTAAGCATTCAAGTGCATAAAATCAATCCATTTTCAAATTAGCCCATTTTATGAACATATGTTGAAGAATCATGAAAAGAACGTTCACCCTCCATTTCATTTTACCTAGGGTGGCCATTAGAAAAGTGCTTTTGCTAAACTGTCTGATGTGGGGATTAAGTATTTACTAAATCCTGAAATAGAGAAGGCTTTCTACATACAGGTGTTTTATTGAATCAAAACCATTATAACCTCTGAACAGTGAAGGTACGGAAGGATTTTCCATGAAGCCTTGGATGAGATAAAGTGCTGTAAGATCCAGTAGGATGCAGGGATTCATTTGAATCTGGTTCTGGAATGGTTTTAGATTTACCAGAAGAGGATTCCAGTTTCTTTACATACTACTGCAAAATATACAAGATTTCAAAAGTTGCTGACATCATCAAGATTTAAGCAGTTGTGGAAAACTGATTGTTCCCTCCTACACCCTAAACTGGTGATTGAGTTAAATGAACATTAAGAAACATAAGCCTTTAACAGGAGTATGACACTTGAATTCAACACCTTCCAAAACCATTTGTATTAAAAATTATGTCTTTCTAATACAATAATTACTAAATTCACATGTTGTCAGAATTAATAACATGAGAAAAGACTGATCTCTCTTTCCATTAATAGAAGTAATATTTTTTTCTTTCGCTATTGCGCTAAAATGTGATTAAATAGACTTCTAAATGTAGTTTCATTTGTTTAATACTTTGTGCTTTCAATTTCTTTATGACCTTCCTCATGAGACATGGAGAGGGAGAGACTTTTTTACTGGTAAAAATACTTCATGATGCGATTAAGACAGAAAGTTGACTTGTCTAGAAAAAAAAAAACAGTCCCTATGCTTAAGAATACTTGAGTTTCACAATGAAAACAGGTCTCAGTTGTGTTGAACTACATTTTTTAGATGTGCAGAAAAAGTTTGATTCTTCACAGTCTTGTTGATGTCAGTGTAGGCTCTCAGCTGCTCAAAGCATGTGTGAACCCAGACATTTAGCAGAGAAACAACTACTGCTCTACTAAAACGTTTCCAGCTATAAGCCCCACAACTTTGAGGAAAGCGCCAAGAGTTCTGATTGGTAATAGGTTGGAAGGATCAAATATTTACTCCCAACCTACTGCTATAGAGTCCTCTCCAAACATACAGACAACCTACAAGTGAAACCGGTTTGTTTGCTTAGCTTTGAGTACTCAGTTGCATCAGGAAACAACTTATGTTTGCAAGAAAGGCAAAAGTATGACAGCAGTAAGAGTTACTTAGGAGAAAGGGGTATATATGTTCCTTACCTTTTCCATGAAAGGCTGCATGGTTCTTAATGCATTCTTTGTTAGAAGAAAAAAGCTCAAACAAACCAGTGAATAATATTCTGATGCCAATTATTTTTCCCATTTTTGAGCTGCTTAGGCAGGAGGTACTTTTATTCATGGATAATTATTCTCTGCAAATAGTCCAAAAGTTCTGATAAATACTACTTACAACCGATTACTGTATGAGCGTTTCTTTTCATTCAGTCTCTCACTGAAGTGCCCTAGTCTATTGCATGGACTAGACTCAAAATTCAGTTTTAGTTTTGATAAAAAGTGTCAGAGTGACAAAGTTACAGCTATGGAATTGACTTTTTTTTTTTTTTTGCCACAAGGCCTCTTTTGGCTGTGATAAAATTAAAAGGTAGAAGATTATTACTTTTTTCCTCATATTTTGGGTGTTTTATTACCATGTTGCCTTCTTTCACATTTTTTATTTCCAGTATAAACTTGTTAATCATTTGTAGTATATGTGCGGAACATGCATTTATTATATTCTTTTTTTGAAGGGTCTTAATTTCTTTTTCAGTGGTAATAACTTGTCTTTCCTTCTACTGTGTGGTGTGCATAATTAACTTGCAGTAAATAAGATGAAATTTTGAAGACTTGCTTATGAAAATCAATGGGCATCTAGGTGATTGTGTAACCTCTCTATTTTTGCAGCCTGATTTGCCCTGCTTTTTCCATCATTACTTTTTTCAGATGAGGATATAATTTTGCAGTTATCCCAGAAGTAGGGCTTTAGAGTCTACTGTGCATTTCCCAAGACTCAGAGAAACAATATTATTCTTAAGCCAAAAAACCAGCTCAGTCTCATTTTTACAAGAAATTAATGTTATGAGATGTAGTGAGTTTTTATATAATGTCAAATTATGAACTAATATTTATTTAGGGAGTTTTGTTTCCTCATTCTCTCAATTCTACTGATTACTATCTGTTGAACATTTGGCATGTTGGGTTTTTTAATTTATTTTTTAAAATCTCTCTATCAAAAAAAGCTCACAGATATGTAATTTATTATGTTATATAGGTGTAGAACTTCAGATTCTCTGAACTTTTTGAAATTTGGCCATTACTGTTCATATATGTGGGTTTTTTTCTGTGCAACAAATGGTAAAGAAATTCCTTGTATGAATACTGACAGCAGCTATCTTATCTAAGACAGTACTTTTGTTTTATCCATATTTACAGTTGTTTTCATTTCTCACAATTTAGAAAATGGATGTATGAGCCATGAAAACCTAATCACTCAGTATTACAATGCAAAAGTGAATCTATTGTCTGTTTGCAGAATTGCACAATGTGCAACTTTTGAACTGCTATCAGAAGCATTTCTCATAGTTCAAGTTTATTTTCTCTTTGAGTATTTAATATTTGATTGATAAAAAAATCACATTAGTGGTTTAACTGAAATAGTGTTTCATGTGCTCTCAAAGGATGTACTTCCAAAACTTGAATCAAATTACTGAAGATGGTTTAAAGAACATAGGAGCTGAGGGAAGAAACTAAAATCAATGCAGCCTGAAATTTATCATCTGATTTCTGAACTTACTGACTCATGTATATCATTTTAAGACTGTGATCCCATTAAACTTGGGACAGAACAATGCTCCTTTACTTGCTAGATTATGCCAAAAAAAAAAAATGCATAAGGAAATAGATATTAATGAGAGAAGGCACTGGTCTGGAACTCAAGCTCTTTAGGTCAAATTCATGGTTCTGCTGCAGGCTGCCTCAGGCAAATCATTCGGTCTCACGGGGCTTCCATTCCCCATCTGCCAAATGGAGACAGTGGATGCATCCTTCTGCCTGGCCTTCTTGTTGTATATTTGTATTGTGGTTCAAAAAAAAAAAAAGTTTCTTAAAATGTGTTTGTATAGCACCTAATACACTGAAGCCATTAGGTACTTCCATAATACGATAAAGGATGGCAGCCTCTAGGCAAAAGCATTTTGAATGTGTGTTCTGCAAAATGGAATTGCAATCTGCTTCAGACCAGTCCTGAAATAGTGTAGAATTTTCTTCTAGTCTTTTTGGCAGATTATAAATTTTATTGGTTGGTTACCATATTGCGGTTGCCATAAAGAATTAGTACGGTCAGCATGTACCACCCTGAGGTATTATTGTTTGGGTTCCCCCCTCCTGCCTGTCCTCTCAACTCACAAACACCCTTATAGTAGGGCATTATAAGTAATGAACATACATCAACTATTGATAGATAATGTTTTTTTAATGGCTTCCATTGCATTGCTAGTATTATAACTTTCACTTTTATGGCTCTTTTGCATTTCATGATCCCACAGTGCCTATGAGTGCTAGGACTTGATAGAAATTGACTGGACATAACAAAAAGCATGTTCACAGTACTTAACTTTAGGCACTTAATCAGGTTGAAACTGTAGCCAGAAGAGGGCAGTTCAGGGCAGAACACAGAGGAATTCTGCATCACATTCTGATGGGGCATCTCTCTCTCCAGACTATAGATTGAATTGAGGGCATTTGCCCACTCAATATAAGAAGGGCAGTTGGGTGCTGAAACTCAGATGGCTTCTCTACTCTACTCCCCTCTAGTAACAATTTTTGTATTTTTTACTCTAATGAGATGGGTATTTCTTTCCATCGCAAAAACTTCATTTGCTACCACTATGAGAAGCCTGCAGATGAGTAAGGGTACGTACTGATATTTTTAGCTTCATAGTTTTTTACATGGAAACACACTCTGATAATCTTCTGACATGTTCGTTCAACACAGAGATATTAACACAATAAGTTTCTGGGTTTTTTTTCCTTCAGTTAGTATCTGTAAACAAATAATTTGTCATGGTGTAAAACTCTGTGTATACTCATACTTTAATATATGACTTAAAAGGGAAATGAGAACATGAAGTATTTTGACAGCCATTTAGCACGGTTGGGTATTCTTCAGTAGTGCAAGTGTTTCTACTTTCAATTAGTAGAAAGTATGCATTAGTATGGTAAGCTGAAAAATAATGTGATGTCTGATGATGTTGCACTGAATTACTGTGTTTTTCATCCTTGTGCTAAAAGTTCATACATCATATAATCTTGCTTTCTGGGACCATTACACAGATATTCAATAACAAACTGTCCCCTTGGATGTATGATGTCTATATGAAAAGAACTGCTTGAAGTGCTAGAGTATAATTTCCATGAATTGTCAAAGAAATGTAGGAAAGCAAAATGCAGTTGCCTAAATTAGAATTTGTTCATGATAATAATTTGTTTGTTACAGGAAATGCCACGGTACTTAACTACTCTATGTTATCAGAACCCAAGAGGATCCTTAGCTACACTAATGTGATACAGAATTAGGTCTGAGAGAAGTATCTGAATGCTCTATCACTTTCTCTTCATTCTGCAAACTATTACTTTCTCAAAATATGGCCTGGACTCTAAGTAATTCTCTTCTTAGACAAACAGTAACATCAGAGGAAGAGTTTGGCAAGCTGTGGGACAACTTTCGTATTAATTACGTGGGCTGGTAGTGTTTCCTCTAATGAATACTTTAATATGGGGATATTAAAAAAGGAATTTGGTAATGCCACAAGTCCTGAATATTTAGAACTCATTCTTAGTTTTAATTTTGCATCACAAATTGAATTTTTAATTAGAAAAGAAAGGTATGGTATGGAGAAGCCTAATTGCAGCAACATTTCTTCTCCATTCCGATTCCTTCTCTGTTTCCTCCCTCCTATGTCCCTATTTCAACCTCCCTCATTATAGAATCACAGCTGGGAGTTTCTTTAAGGCTATTGAAATATTTTTTTGTGTTATTAATATATACAAGTGTTGATGTAACACTTTATTGTACTGTAATATGTAGCAGTATCAGCATAGTCTGATGTTTGTGTCAGTGTGTGGCATCATTCTGCTGGTAATACCTGTCAGGAACATATACAATGAGCACTGCTCTGGTGCTCTGAATCAGGAGTACTGGTCATACCTTACTGTACGTGTATATTGCCTTGAATGTTTGCATCTTTTTTATCATTACCAGTGCACATAATTAGTATCTTTATTTGCTTGCTGATGTCTCTCCAGTCTGTCAATATTTCTGAGCTAGTCACTTAATTTAGTCTCTTAGTTTTCCCATAAATAATATGGGATAATAAAGGTGCTTAACCAACAGCTTAGCTCACTGAACTCTGAAGTTAAAATTTGCTCAGTTGTCATTGCAAAATATAAAATAGAATTGTTTTCTTTGACCATTAAACAGTATGTGACAGAAAGTGGCTATACCAAAGTGTGAGAATCACAATATTGCAGCTGGTGGACTCCAGTAACTCAGATCTAGGAAATTCCATAAATGAATGAAAAATAATAGAAGTCAGAATGAAAAAGAAAGAATCAAAATCAGTGTATCAGAAGCAAAGCATGGAGTAAAAAGTCAAATAAGTGCTGTAAATGCCAATTTCCTATTAATTTGACACAACTTTGGACATGACTTTTACAATCTAAAATTCTAGTTATTGGAGAATAAGCTTTCTTATAGCTCTATAAATTGCCAACATGTTATTTGATGTAAAATATTTAACTGAAAAATCACAAAAATTTTCCTAGAAATATGTATAGTTTTTAAAAGGAACAGTAATATGTACACTAGAAATATGTATCTTTATGAAAATAAATATTAATTTCTTCCTAACTCTGTTCCCTGGTTATACTCTTCTATTTTAGTCTCCTTTAAAGTTAACACATCCAATTACAAGATGGGGGCAATGACAAAGCTGAAAGCTTTTGAGTTTAACAGCAAAGTTTGCCTATGTCAAGCACACATCAATTTACATGACACTGGAAAGTCAAAAACCTCATTATTATTTGCAGAGTTTATGACTTTCTTCCTAACCAATAGCATCAAGTACTGAACTGTGGGTGCTGAAAAGCCATATGATCTATGAGATGGTTTATTAATTTGAACGACTTGGTATTGCCTAAAGCTATGAAAATAGGGATATACTAAAGAACATTATTGAAATTATTCCATTAGGAATCCCTTCAATTATTCAGGTGTTTTAATCACTTGGGCATTTAACATAATACTAAATGATGATAATCTGATTAAATACAGATTTTTATGAAGCTTTGACACTCTTTGCTGAAGGACAACATAGACAAATGCAGAGAGATTACCTAATCCTGAAAAAGTGATCAATCTTGATTTCATTGGCAAGTATTTAGGTGATAGAAGCATTGTTAGAATCTCTGGAATTTGCCAGAACACCTGACAGAATTACTACAGAACTGTGTTCTATATTAATGTTTTTAGAGTTATATTTCCAGTTTTTAATGACAATGAAGGTAACTACAAACAACTTGTAAAATAAGTGGAGAATAACATAGTGCTTTTTCCTTCCAACTGCAAAAAATAGCAGGTTTTTAAATCTGGAGATGATCACTTTTAAACTGACCTTCAGGCAGAGTTCTTTTTTTCACAGAGACTGGATCATAACTTACATTTCAAATATGATTATTTTTATGGATAAAGATGAGACCTTTGTTTATCTCTGAAGTACATGTTCCAAATGATATAAAACCTGCTGTACTGCAAAAGTATGACACTACTAAATTACAGCTTTTCTATTTCTTTCCTCTACTGCCATCGTGAAGTAACAGCACTATATGGAGATTTCTGAGAGCTTACTAGTTCACTAGGAAGTGACAACTTTGATTTTCTGGAAGGTAGTGGAGGAATAGTTACAAACTTTCAGAGTGCTTTCTGTCGCTGTGAAGCATTAGAATAAGGCATGCTGTTGATGGAATCTATTTCTGTAGTTTCCAAGAATTCTGTTATCACTGCTCCCTTTGAGGATTTCACAGTAACATTGTAAATACCCTGTCACTGCTCTACCTGGACAGGCATTTAACATATGTTGCCAGTACTTAATCAAACATAAATCCAAATCATGGATATCCACATATTGCAAACTTTCACTTTCTTTTTTTTAAATAGTGCTGGCCTGGTAAACCACTTTAAAAAGCTGTTTTTTTCCCCACAAGTAAAACTATAATCAGCTTTTCCCTGACATGATCTCATATAAATATATTGCTAGATTAAGGCCCATGCTGATAAAGTTCTTTCTGTATTGAGAAGCTCTGGTTTAATATTTCAAGATTATTTTGAGGAAGAAAAGGCTCCCAGGTGTTCCAGTTACAGGAATTATAGAAAGTGCTGGCAACTGTAGATAGTCTGTGCTGTACACTTTGGTTACATTAACTCTAGAGGGAATTTTAGGTGGACAGAAGTAAGAAAACACAGTCTTATGCAAGTGTATAAGTACACTTATATAAGTGCATAAGTGTAGTGTTATATAAGTGTGTAAGACTGTTTTCATACTTCAGTTTCAAAATAATTATTCTTACAGGTGTTCAAATCTGAGATAGGGATTAATAAATTGATGAGAAGTTTCTAACTCCTATGGCACTCTTATCCACACTTGCAGTATTGCATAAGGATCATTAGGCTATTACAGAAAATCAATAGCCAAAACAAGTCTATTAAAGGGGTTTTCTTTAGTTGCCGATATTCTGTGTGCTAATTACTGAGGAAAGCTGCCTTTGCTAATGGTAAACCTGTAGTTGTTAATTGTTTGGTAACCCATTTCGTATGTTTTCTGTTCATTCTTCATGAGAAACTGCAGCCACAAAAGACACTATAACTATCAGTTTTGCTAACTAACTGCCCTATTAGTCTCTTCAATTAGGCCAGGAATTTAGAAGAGGGAAAAAAACAGTCATTAGATGTGGCTGTTCCAGTGGAAGACTAAAGGTATTGCTCTCATTCAGTGCTTGTGATTTCCCTGTTCTGTGTCAAACCAGAAGATTTCTGTTCCCATTGCTGTCAGGCACATTCACAACAAATACTAAATCTTTGTAAAGTAAGCATTTTAAATTGTATGGGTGGCCCAAGGGGCCATTCAGCCTACTAGATGCTGATTCAGCTTGAACCGAAATTGCAAGTATTGATCAGCTTGGCCCCTGGATATTTATAAACAACTTGAATGCTTGTCTTGATATCCATGGCACATGCAACTATTTTTAACTGCTGAGCATGTTGTCTAATTTAGTAAAGACTAAAGACTGTTGGACAGCCCTAGAAACAGAGAAAGCTACTATGTAAGACAATTTTATCTTGCTACCTGTTAACATATCCAGTAGTTCTAGTAAATATATTTGCAAGAGGCAGCAAAAAAACATGTGACTTACTAATTGAACTCACTAAATAATAATGTGGTTAAATACCATATGTAAAATACAGTCACTCCAAAGCAGCACAGAAAGGCTCCCCCTATTACCTTTTTAAATAATAAATGACCTTTTTGCTTGACAGCATTGTTTCTGTCTTCTGAGTTCCTCCCATCTTACCACGATGTGAATTTCCACTTGCTGTGGTTTTCAGTCTCACTTCAGGACTGTTAAGGAAGAAATCACACATGCAAAACCAAATTCAAATTATAATTTATCATTGTATGATAATCACCCGAGCCTGATCTTGTAAAATGCTGAACACTAGATTTTTCTGTTACCCACCATAAGAGCTGGAAGTGCTGGGAATATCACAGAATCGAATCTTGCTGCTTATGTGGCTGCAGAATGGTGCAGATGATTATATTCTGAATTCATGTTCTCTCAATCTCTGTTCAGCCTTTGAGGCTGTTTATGTCTAGGAAAAGTTAATTTATTTGAGAACAGTTTCATAAGAGTAAAATTTTATGACAACATATGAAAGGCCTGTGTTAGAAATCTGAAATATCTACTACTTTTATTTGATCTGCTTCACATAGAGATCAGTTGTATGAGGTTAAACAAGGCCAAGTGCCAGGTCCTGCACTTTGGTCACAACAACCCCAGGCAACACTACAGGCTTGGGGAAATGTGGCTGGAAAACTGCCTGGCAGAAAAGGATATGGGGGTGCTGGTGGACAGCTGGATGAACATGAGCCAGCAGTGTGCCAAGGTGGCCAAGAAGGCCAACAGCATCCTGGCCTGTTCCAGAAATAGTGTGTCCAGCAGGAGAAGTGATTGTGCCCTTGTACTTGGCACTGGTGAGGCCACAGCTTGAATCCTGTGCTCAGTTTTGGGCACCACAATATAAGAAAGACATTGAGGCACTGGAGGCAGGTCCAGAGAAGAGCAAGGAAGCTGGTGAGTAGTCTGAAGAACATGTCTTATGAGGAGCATCTGAGGAAACTGGGATTGTTTAGTCTGGATAAGAGGAGGCTGAGGGGAGACTTTATCCCTCTTTACAACTACCTGAAAGGAGGTTGTGTTGAGGTGGGTTTTGGTTTCTTCTCCCTAGTAACTGCTGATAAGATGAGAGGCAATGGGCAAGTTGCACAAGGGGAAGTTTAGATTGGATATTAGGAAAAATTTCTTTACTAAAAGAATGGTGAAGCATTGGAACAGACTGCCCAGGAACATGGTGGAGTTACCCTCTCTGGAGATGTTAAAAAAATGTGTAGATGTGGCACTTCAGGATATGGTTTAGTGGTCATGATAGTGTTGGATTGACAGTTGGACTTGAACTTAGAATCCAACCTTAATGATTCTATGATTCTGTATCTTTGTTAGCTTTTCATATGTATCCAAATAGACATGCAGATCTGTCTGAAGATGTCTGTATTGTTTTTATCTCCTTTTCTTTTGTCCTTGAGATGTTTATCATTATTTTGCTGAGCATAAGGCAATAGGCATGAAGTTTAATGAGAAGATAATTTTCAACATGTTTTTATTTAGTGCAACCTTATATGACAAGTTTGTATCCAATCTGTATTGTTTTCTCCAAAATTTGGCAGATTATTTAAGAGTTCAGCTGATACTTCATCAGGCCTCCAAGTGACAAACCTGTTCATAATGATTCATGCATACTGTCTCCAAGTAGTGTGTGTATCCCTGGTAAATGAGACTTGTATATCTTTTGAGGAAATGTAAGAGTTATGTTCTACTGAAATATAAAATCATAAAACTTCCCGTCGGCTGGTTCATAAACAATTTTATTTAAAACCAAAATGAAATATGATACATGTTTTGCTTCCTTTCCCAAGTGTATTGTGCAGTAGCGTTCCTCTATCGCCTCAAGCTTCTTCTTCAGTGACCATAGTATGGATTAAACACTTCTCATGGTCAAATCAATTTTTAGAATACTCTGATTTTCAGCTCTTCAAGTAATTGCTGAGCTGCATCATCTTTTCCTTTTTTTTTTTTTTTTAAATTTTATTTCTCTTTTTTAACCACTTAAGGGACTTCATATAACTACATGACATTATAGCATTTGAAGTAATTCAGACTTTGTTCCTATTATTCAGTGAGTAAAAACCAGTAATGATGATTCTTTGTGGCAGTTAGGAACTAATTTTGTAGATTATTTATTATAGCATTTTCTCATTCTAAGCTGTTTATGTCTGAAAATACATTGAACGAAGGAGACCATATCTTAGAAATAATAATTTCAGATAATAGTAATAAATCGTTTATAAAAAAAAACAAAACAGGAAAGAAAAAGAGACCATGGAGCTGTTTTGTCATTATTCAGTTACCTTCATTTGTTAGAGCTGCCTCATCTGCAGCACACTCTCTGATGAGCAGGTTTCTCTGGATAGGAGCTGGAGGCTTCTGCCCTTTCCTGTTACCAGTGCTATGCTACCACGATGTATTGCTCACTGTTGCCAAAAGATGGCTAAAAGATGTAACATCCAGTACATGGGAGAGGAACCTTCAATTGTGCTGAAAAGGTAGTTTATTTCTCTTGTATTTCAGTTGTCTACAAAAGCTTTGCAACCTAGTTTAATATGTGTTTGATTACTTATGTGGTCATTGTCCCTATGAGGTTTAATGGTTATGTTGCTAGTTCTGTAGCATTATAAAAGCTGAATTAAATGGATATGTGAAAACTAGACACCTGTTTTTCTCCATCTGGGACTGAGTGATATGTAAGTATAGTGGAAAAAAAATTACATGTTTATATGTACTGGTCAAATCTATTCTTGTTGCATTTTGGAAACTTCATGTCACAAAATAAGGATGGACAATTTGTTTCATGGTTCTTTAATTATAGAGTACACATAAATGATAAAAATCAATAAAGAAAGGAAATTCCAGATAGCTTCTAGGGATATTTTGACAAATGTGGACATGGTTTAGTGGTGGGCTTGGCAGTGTGAGGTTAGTGGTTGGGCTCAGTGATCTTAAAGGTCTTTTCCAAATGAAACGATTCTCTGATTCTATAAATATTGTTTTAATTAAGACCCTTAGCAAAAACACAAGGTATCGTTTTCCAAAGCAGTTATCATAATCTGAAATGGAGCTTCAATAGTTATGAGTTAATTGTGAGCCTTCTGTTTATGTTGATGCTTTCAAGCACAATAGATGTAGGGTCTGTAAGAGAAGTTAAAGTCAGAGGCAGGGAGAGATTTTAGCCAATACATACAATAAACTCAAGATGAGTTTAAAAATGAATACCTCTCACTGTTTTGGAGCAAAACACATGCACACATTATACAGAACATTTCTTCAACTTTCTGATAAAAATAAATTACAGGATGTCATTAATACTATTAAAGTTACTGTTAAGTCAGGATACCTGTAAAAACCTGTAAAGCTGGACTTTCTTTTTAGAATTTTTTTGGCATGCCCATATGTTTACAGAAGTTAAAATAATTAATTTATACATCTTTCCTCTACTTTTTATTCACCCTCCCCAATGTCATGTACTTATGGTATTACTTTTGATACAAACAGGTAACAAAACTTCACACACTGTTTAGGACCAGCCTCACATTCTGTTAATTCTAAGGTAGCGACTTCATCTTTCAATATTTATAGCAAATTATACAGAAAGCCATAATCTGTATACAAAGCTACCATAATTAGTCTCATAAGCCTTCATTCTCCTCTGCTTGAGTTTTCACACTTTTTAAATAAGTCTTTTTCTTGTAAAAGCATGTACAATATAGTGCCTATGTGTATGGAGATATGTAAGATTTTTGTACATTCATCCTGTGACTATGAAATAAAGTTTGTTTAGGAAGTTTAATACACTTGTTAATCCTTCATGAGCTACAGCATTGATAATACTTCCAGGTATGTTGCCATTCTTTTTTAATATCAGAATATACTATTCTCACAAATAAAATGGTTCACCTTAGTATAATCTTGGCATGTTTGTCTTACTCAGTCCATCCTTCTGAGCTCCCTCTGCCAGTGTCCATCTCCACAGCAGAGGATGAACCTCTTCAGTTATGGAATACCCAAAGTAGTCTTCTCAGCTCTCTGATACTACTGAATAGTTCTGTGGTTTTTTTTTGTTTGTTTGTTTGGTTTTTTTTTTTAATTTCTAAGAATCATTGTTGTAGTGCCTTTCACAGCAATGACATGAGATTGTTCTAATTTGTTAATGTAAATCGACCTGTGAAAGAAAACCTTTTTGAAAGAATGAAAGAGTTATTAGGACTTGTATGTCCTCTTCTGCCCTCTCATTAGTCCAATTTTCTCCTAGATTTTGGAAAATGAAAGGTTACTCTGTACCTGTAATGAATCCTTTAAGCCTTTGATATATTGATAAGAAAACTTCTTGGCGGACATAAAATTCTACTTTTTCACCAGTAAACAGACTTATTTTCCTTTGCTGAGAAATATTTATTACCACTGAACATCTAAAAACCTCTGTCACTTTAACCAATTGGGGTAGAACATATATGCACTCCAGAAAAATGCTAAGGGCAAGTAGGAATGCTTTAATTACCATTAAAGGTGGATTAACACTAAATTCCTTTTTGCCTATATCAGAGTCACTGTCATCTCATCACTACAATCTGACAGGAGGTAAACCCTTTCTCCCAATTTAGTTCAGCTACTGAATCATTCAATGAAAGTTATCCCAGTATATCTATAACCCCAAAAGGTCTCATTACAACATGAAATTCCTCTGGCAGAGCAAAGGAGCTCTCTGAAATTCCCACCTACAAATACTTGCTCTCACTTTTGTTGCTCATTGTTCTTGCTGCAGTCAAATTATTGTTGAAGTTGTCAAAATGTGTTCCTGTCACCTGCACTGCCCACAAGCACTGTGACATAATGCGTGAATACTGATGTTCTCCTTCTAATCCTGGCAATAGGAATATGACCTGAAATCAATTATTAACCGTCACTGTCCCACCAGAGGGTCCAGAGCTAAATTAACCAAATGACTTCCCAAGCAGTGCTGCTTCACCATTCCTATTTCTTTTCTTTGCTCCTCATTTACAATACAGAGATTCACCATGCATGAATGGGCAAGACCTAGAGACCTGTATTTTATACAGCAAGGAGGATGGCCTTCTCAAGGTGAGATAAAGCAAAGATAGCAGCTCTCCCTATACTTGTGGGATATTTTCAAATTCAAAAAATTCCTACAGACATTCCAGTGTGACTGTCACTGCTCTATAATTCACTATGCCTGTTTGTTTTCTCTTGGAAAAAGCAGAACCCCAAATTTTAATTGATATTGAAGTGTATAGGAAGCTTTTGATTCCTGGTATTTATCCAATTGTCATTTTTTTGTCTATAAATAGACAAACTGACATGTTGAAAAGGATAAAAATATGTTGATGGAGCTCAAATTAAAGCAAAAGCAAATCCTTAGAGAGCACTATGCAGTGGGGGTAAATAGCTGATACATTTTGCTTCCAATTTTTTTCTGTTCCATCTTTCATTTTTACAGAAAGAGTGAAATTCTCCTTTCTGTTCATAAATACTTTCCTTCCTCTGCCAAAATTTGAGATCATAAAATTACTGCTGCTGAGAAAAACAAAACCAAACAAAACCCTGCTATTTCTCCAAAGCATGTCATTGTAATATTCCTTAATCTGTTACCAGTTACCCACACATTTGTCCAAGACTGGATTCTGTCAGCTCACCCTATTTTTCAGTATTCATTTCTTATCTTAGAGCTGCACCTCTAGTGGCCTAAAGTTTTCATTGGTTTAAGCTAGCTTCATCTTTCAGTTTAAACCATTTATTTCTCCAAGACCCTTACAAGACCACAAAGTCATCAATGAAGGTTCTTGAAGCAGTTGTGCTAATCAACTAATGCAACTAATCAGTTCTGTAAAGATTCCCCCAAAAAATCCATATAGATGACATGTCAGTTTTGACTGTTTCATCTGGAATATTCTTGAGCCATTTCTCAGTGTATAATGATGCCTCTAGTCTTTCAAACTACTATTTCACTGTCAAGTGAAGGATTATATAGTTTTCAGTAAGTCCACACAAAGTTTAATTCCTTATTCTCAAAGTTCAAATCTGATCAAGCCATATTAAGAGACAGCTTGGATACAGCCTGTTATTGAAGCTATGTTCTACATCCAGTTAAAAGACATTCCCTTGTAGTTCCAATAAATATTGCTCAAAATGTCTGTGGCTGTGTGCTTATATGATTCATCAGCTTGTGACTCTGGAGTTTTTAACTGACATGATTTAGATCACTCATAAAAAACAATTATTTAACCATCAATAGGAAATTAACGACTCTTTATAGAGAAACCCAACTTTATTTTTGGATGTAACATTACAGATGAAATTGATAATATGAAGTAACAAAAACCTGCCTTCTGTAGGTGGTCCCCATACACTGCCTCTGTAAACAATTGTCTCAGAAAAGAGGCATTCCAGGGGTTTTGCAGACCATCTCTTCACATTTGTCTTGTTGCTGATACTTCTATTAGTACATAGTTCTGTTTATTTCCTTTCTTTTCTTCATGTTTTACTACTCACTCTGAGTTGGAAGACCTCCCCATCCTCAGATCCTGATGTTGCTCAGGCTCAGTAACTTCTAGGTATCAGTCCCATATATGTGCTCCCTGAACAACATGCATTGATTTCAGAAACTGGATGTTTGAACATGCTGAAGCATTTGGTCTTCCACTGTTCACCCACAGTTAATGTGCTGCCAGAGTACTCTTTGTCTCCCTTATTCATTTCACCTGAGTTACTCAATGATTCAATTTATTTAGGGAAAAGAAGAATCCTCTGCAGCCTGGATTGAAATCCTTTCCACATGATACTTTTCTTATGTTACTTAAAATATGACGAGTTTTTCTCCAGTATTGCATGTAATGAATTTTTTACAGTCCTTGGGTTCGTAAAAGTGGAATTCACAGCTGATCCATTTGCTTTCCTCAAAGTCAAAGTACATGATTTACAGAGGAGGAAGAGTTAAATTAAGTGCATTGCTGCAGAATGGTGATGTTAATTCCTTTTATAAAGTGTTATAGATATATGAAGTACAGGATCATCTGCTTGGAAAAATTCAGTGGTGCCTTGAACTTTACTATTCTACGGCTTAAGTTTAAAATAAACTCACTACAAAATTCTAGCATGATGATTAGCTCCACAAAGAACATCTGATTCATGTATGCTTCTATTATAGAAGAAAATTGCTATGGAGTTGATTAAAGTTTGAAGTAAGGAAACAGATGCAGTGTAATCTGAACCCCTTTACATCTTCTGAACCATTTTTAGAAAAAAAACTTTCTTCTAGACTTAAATCTCTAGTGAAGCTCTTTGAATCATGGCAAATAAGACGTTTTTCATCTGAACATAAGCAAATCCTAAAGATTTCAGCAAGGGTTCTACCTCTCCATATCCTACTGAGTAGCGTCATTGAATTTTTGCTTTAATATATCCCATTTCTGGCAAAACTCCTCTGTATTCTTTTCGCTCCTGAAGACCTTACTCAATTCCGGGGGGGGGGGCAGGCATATCCAGCAACCTTTTACCACTGTGTTTGAATAGCTGTTCTATGTCTAGGCAGTATGCAGTCCTGTTTACTATCCCATCATGGTGTAATTGTCTCAAATGCTTGTCTCAGACCTGTATCAGCTTTCCCATTCGCACTACCTTTGGATTAATTAATGTCTGAGATGAGGCAGCTCTGAACTGGCACTCTGAGTAGTGTGACAGAATATGTTGTGAGAGCTAGCATTTGAGCTGGAGGATCAATGATTTTGTAGCTGACTTTTACATAGGCAGGCAGTTTCTCTGAAGGTTTATATCACGAAAACTTGAGCTTAAATTGCTTCAATGACACTTCTAAGATTTAGCTGTTTGGTGCTATATTACATACATGCTATATGCCAGTGCTACTGGACATAGTTTTGGTTTTCTCTTTGCACTAGACAGCAGCAATATAGATGTGTTCCTCCAGAGAAAAGAGGTGACTCTCTGTGGATGGCCTGCACAGACTGATCAGAAATGTACCTCCTTTTTTAGAGTGATGAACTCTTAATTTCTAGAGTACATTAGTTGCATTTCAAGATGGCATGTATAAATAGTTGGGAGCATTATCTTTAAAAAATAGCTATTATTTCTATGCATTCATTCTTTGATCTTGCAACTCAAAATTCTGTTCCAGGAGTCATTTGGAAATGCAGACTGAATTTTTGTGGTGAAAATGTATTCCTTAGCAAAGTAAAACACCAATGTAAAATTAAAATTTATTCTCAGAGTGGCACCTTAGAAAGCTACAACACTAGAGAGCTGTGTAATATGCTTAAACTGGAAGAAGGTCTCTTCTAAAGTTTCTGAAGTTTCAGAAAATGTTAACAGATTGAAATTCAGCTCACTTTAGTGGCTTGTGATGGGAATACAGCCATGACTGGAATGCTGTGTCATGCCGTTGGACTCAAAGGACCTGATACTAGCAAGTACTGTTCTAACAGTGCAAATTCAAGCCTTGTTCAGATCTATGTAGCAATGGGCCAGAAATATATCCCTAGATATGAATCTGAATGGGAGTGCTCCCCTTTACTATGGCTGCCTAAACCCAGTTTTTAAGGCCCATGCTTCTCTGCTGTTATGAACAGAATTCCCTGCTGATTGATAGACTGTTTCCAAAGGTGGAATTACTGTGCTTAAAAAATTCCATCCTAGCATGTGCTGATAGATCTGAGATGTCTCCAGTTATTACAGGTATCTATGAGTTTTTGTGTGTAACATTTTGAACAAAGCAAAATAGTTAAACCGTAGTTCAAATGTACCCAGGAACTTTCACATATACAAAACTTGCAAATTTATGTAATTGGAATTAAGATTAATTCAGTTATAAGGAAAGCTGACTGATTAAAAAGAAAATTGGAGTTCTAGTACCTTTTAAAAAATAAATTTCAGGAAATGGAAAATTTTTCCTTGATTTTTTTTTTTGCATAATCAATAGAAAATCCTGACACAGATGCATGCTGTGAAGTCAATGTGTTATGTCATGCTTGCTTTCTTTAGCAAGCAGTAAGTTTGCAATTGAAAAGTCAGCTTCATTTCTCATACTCTGGTGTGTAGCTTGACCAATGCTAGTTTTCTTTTTTTTATTTTTTCCTTGACTCTTTCCTACCTTTAGTCTTTAGAACTTAATTTGTGTTTAATGTGGCTAGATTCAGATTCTGGGTGAGAGCAGAGCGTGGGGGAAAAGGAGGGGAGTGCGATAGGGGACACTTTGGTGCCCTGCTCCTGGCTGGTAGCAGTTACTGTTTGTAATTAGAGTAGCTCCTCTGGTGCAGTCTATGGCTGTTTGTCAAAGGGCTGCTGCAGCTTGCATTTGGTTCTGTACTCAGCAGCAGTCATCTCCTCGGCATCTCAGGCTGGCGCTCGCTGAAGAGAATTCTGTTTAGGACTCTTGCATGACCTTGGAGTAGCTTAAAAGTCCTGGAGCACTGGGTAGGTGCCTTTTTTTGAGTTTGTGGCCCCTGAGTAGGGCTTTGGTTAGGTTCTAGTCCTTTGGTTGTTGCTAATGGCCCCCTGGAGTCTATAAAAAAATTGGAATGTTAGAAGTTATATACAATTTTACTGGTCTGCCTGTGTGAATCAGAAGGTAGTGTAGAAAAATGGTCCCCAAATGTACAACAGGGTTTAAGTGGCTCAGCTGCTTTTCTGCATTTGAGTGACAGTGGCATTAAGGCAGCACAGAAACCCAACTATTCATCTTTTCTGGGTAGAGCAGCTGTCTTTCAATAACAGCTAGAGGAATGCAGCTCTCCTCTATGACACTGATGTGGAGCAAGCTAATATAGGAAGGATAATAGGTTCATGCATAGAGGAAGGATTACATTATTCCCTTTACCAACTGACTAAGGTAAGAGGTAAATACTTATTTATAATCTAAAGATGTTATATATTTTATATAATTTAAATAAAATACAAGTTTTTTAAAATAGTAGATAAAATCTGATTGTTTTCCTCATCTGTATTCTTTACAAATACATTAAAGTTCTAGATAAATAATTCAAAATAAAAGAATATGAATACAATAATTCCATTTAAGTTAATTAAGAATATGTGAGCTAAGAAAAATGGTTAATGAGATCTTAAAGCACTTCCCTTTATCTTCAGTCCATCTTCTCCTTCCATCTCCCATATGCCATCTGTGGATTTAACTTGTGTATATATCCTTCAGGAAAACTAAAGGTTAAGTTTTTATTCAGGATGGAAGTGTTAGTCCCTGAGAAGAAAACACATGAAGAGAATGAAGAATTGCAACAGCATCATCAGAAGCCTGCAAACTGCAAGAAATTGCTTAGGAATTGCTGCTTGATAAAACGAATTTTTGCCTGGAAAAGTTTGAGCTCTAAAGGTACCTTTCCTATTTTTAGTTAAATTTTTGTTGTAGGAAAAATTGTTGTCTTTCCAAGAATTCCGAATTTTTGTTACAGTGATATTACTGAATTTAGCATCAGTCAAGTTAAAGGTGCAAAAAGTCTCTGCTGTCTTGGGTCTATTGTGCAAAGAGATTTAAAATGGGTACAGCTTTGATTGGAGGTGCTTTATCATAATGTGATATAACTAATTGTACTGCTTGAGCATTCATTTTGCAGCACATCAGAATACATGGCCCGCAGAAAAGAACTGCAGAAAAAAAATAATCCTTCAATCAGAAGATGAATGAATAAATATAAAATACTAGCAATTAAATGTATCAATTTATCGGGGCCCAACCCAAAAATGTGTTTTGATGAGTAAAACCTCCTTTGATCACTGACAGATGATATTTACATGGAAATTACATGATCAATCCCTTTGTCTTTGAGGAAATGGAGAAAGGTAACATCCTGTCACTTTTATACATAATGATGCTATGTATTGTATTTATTAATAAATACTGAAAAAAATGCTTCATTTTAAATTAGAAGCCGGTAATGAAGTATCTCACTCATTTAAAGTTTAACTCTTTTATGAATAATAAATTAAATGGTAACCATCCTGAAGTGATGGTTGTTCTGCTTCACATTATTTTCCTCAGGAATATGGATACAGTTAGGGAATTTTTTTGCTATTGACTCCTCTTTTTACCATCATATTTGTACTTTGTCACATATCATAAAGCAAAACAAACAACACTGCCCCAAACAATCCTTTTGTTTTTTGGCAGTATTTTTCATCCCCTTGCACACAGTTTATGACAACAAAAAAACCCCAACCAGGTACTCTCAATATTGAATTTGTGTCAAACAGAATGAAAAAAATGTATGTCAGTTTTTTGTCATGAAAAGCTAAGTCACCATATGCAGTGGTATGTTATTTTACTTACACATTTAATCTAAAGGATATGCTGTAGTAGCTTAGTTTCAGCACTTAGAAATAATGAGCTGGCTAAATGAAACCTGCCTCTGGTTTTAAATTGCCCTTATCCCTGTATGATTCAAGTAAACAAGTGTATGATATGCCTTTTAACCTAAACATAATCATTTAACCTTTCTTGGCCATTCATTTTCAAAGCTTTAGGGTAAGATTTTCAACAAATGGCTGCTTTAATCACTGTGTATATTTGGTTTGCTAAATACATTTGATTTCTGATTACTGTATTGGTTTGCACTTATAATTCTCTGTAGTTTCATTTATTTTCTGTCTTGTTACTAAAGAAGGTTTGCTTTAAACCTTTCAAAACACTCATCCTTTTGTTCATGGGATTTTTTTTTTCATTGGGTTATTTATCAGCAATCTCAGTAGGCCTAAGGAATCAGCTATCTAGAAATGGTGTGAATCTAAAGCAACTTGCACTGAAATTAATAGGTCCGTTTCTTTAGTACCTGTAAAATGGGTAATATTTGCTCCTCTGGTAAGGGTCTTAAAACAGTTGATAAGTAATGATAGGATTAATTATGTATTTTGACTTGGTAAAGTGAATTAGCAGATAGTTGAATCACCGTAAAGTCTTGCTTAATTATTCTGTATTACTCTAACAGAGACAAAATCAGAATCTGACACATATTTAACCCAAAATGAAGCTACTAATTTTACTCTATCTAGAACTAAATGATAGAAAGCATGTTCCCAGAGGGACACCTTTGCATGAACCTTTGAATATTTATCAGAATCAAGAAGATTGATGTCCTAAGGTACTTTCTTTAGCACTGTTCTGCTGTCCAGTGTGACCTCACCGGCCAAACAGATTTTCTTGGACTTCAATACTAGAATCCACTGACATCAGTTACACCAGTTATATATGGCATATCCCACTGAGTTCCTGAACTGCAGCTAGGTGAGATTTCAAACATATAAACAAGTTGGGCATTTCTGAAACCTCCTAGGCTTGGCCCTGGTGATGCTCATCCATTCTCTCCAATAAATTAAGTCAGAAGGAGGTCTGCTGTAATTTATCCTTCCTCTTAGTACCCATGACCGTGCTGTGGTAGCTACAAAGCTCCTGCCTACTGATATACTTGGTCAACATCTACTGTTTTCTGTCAGCATGAAGAAGGTGGGCTTGCAAATGATATTGTGAGGGCTCATTTCCACTTGGCATTTGTTTCCACACATCAGATTCTCTATTGGTTTTCTTAAGCTACCCTACACTACTAAAGTAGTATAAAAGCAGTCATTAGGCTCTTGAGGCTTGCAGTTTAGTACTTAAGCTACAACTTAAATATTTTTGTTCATATTTTTTAAAAATAATGAAAACGGCAAATACTGATTTATTTGTTAATTCACTACTATTTTAACAGTTTGTAGCTGGAAATACTGTGAAGTAACGCATATTTGATCTCACTTTTTAAAACAGAGGTTATTACTTCTCTACATTTTTTCATGTTTTAGTTTATTTGTATGATCTCAAAACTGAGTTTGTCAACATGTTGTTTTAACTTTATAGAATTAATTATACTTTCAGAGACAATTTCCATTTATGGATTTAGAGCAGGCAAATAAATATTTCATCTGCTGCAATGTTCAGATGATTTAACTCTATCTTCAGAATGAATAATCTTCACTCTTATCTTAGAATATCCCGACACTGGGGATGTCTTCTTGATTTCCCTGCTTCAACATCTCTCATAGGAATAAGAATGTTATAACATAAACACTGGAAAGATAATTACACGCAACCCTTTTCTATGCAGTATTTAAACAACAGTATTTTAATGCAGTAGTGATTGCTCCAAAGGAAGAACAGGAGAATTTTTAAAAAGGGCCTCGTTGTACAATTCCACCTTAAAGACACTATTTTAGCCAATGTTCAAGGCTCAGTAATTTGAGTAATTCCCTTACACAATAGTTTCAGAGAGCAGGTATCTTGTAGCTAAGGTTAGAGGAACAGACTAGGACTATTGCCAGGTATACATCAGGGAGAGCTCAATACTGCAGTAAGCTCTGGGCCCAAGTTTAAAGCATGTGTTGAAAACCTGGAGAGTTTCACTTTCAAAAATGTGCAGCCCTGAAGTATCTGCTAAATAAATTGGCAACCTACTCAGTTAACCAAGGGCACTTTCCCGATCGTTCCTTGCTATGAATATACATTCTACTGCAGATTTTATAAAATGTAAATCAGAGACATGAAAAGGACAACAAGTTGTCTGTCACGAAGATAAATTTGGAATTATACTGCTTACTCTGCATTACACGCTGCTAAAAATATAGGTTATTGTGTTTATGATTTTTTATATATTTGATTTTCCTCACACTACTTATTTATGAGTTGAGCTGGGAGTAATTTAGGAATAATTCCATGCTGTCAATCAACGTGTGTATTTTTCCCTGTGAAATAGTACATTGACATAATATTTAAGGAAAAAATAACCCAAGTAATTTGAGAACTAGTTAAGCATTCTGTTTTCCCTCGGGTACTCCATATACTCTCAGACTGTTGGAAATGGTCTGTACTGTTTTTTTTAAATATGGACTTCTTGTGAGCAGGATAATAGTTTGTCCCCTGTGGTCCAATTTACCTTTTCTTTTCCTATGCAAATATTGTGAACATTACTTTGAAATCCGTTCACATCCCAGACCATGACAAGAAATTTTCCTCCCAGTTGTTCAAATTAGCAAGAACCTTTATTATAATTGAACAGGGGCCCTTTGGACTGAAACATTCTTCCAGTGTCTCTCAACATTAATTCTTGTGTGCATGTTTGCACCACCCCCTTTCTATTGAGCAGTGAAGCAATGGGGCAAATCCAACCTGAAAGGAAGACAGTGATGACAGCAGGATTATATACAGGGTTTGTAATCCCCTATCAAAGCCCTCAGCTGCCTTAATTAGAAATTATCATGACTATTAATTAGGAGACAAGAGTTGTTTCCTAATTTTATTACTGAAGCAAAGCCATTTTTTTTCGTGTTTACTTGTGGATGGAGTGATGGTTACTGAAATCTTCCTGGTCCTAGTCACATTTCCATCCAGGAAGAATATGAAATAAATGGTGTAGGTTAAAATGACAGAAAAAAGCCCAATAAGTAATAGATATCCAGTCTTAGGAATAGCATATACTCCTGACTTCATTCCCTTTCATTCCCTTGTCCCAGTAGCTGCTCTTCACTATGAGTCCTCTCATAAAGGATTGCTGACACACTGTTCAGAGCTTAACTTGTCCACTAATTGAGTTTTTATGGCCTGTCAGATGTGTCATTTTTTACTTCATGCCATGTCAAACTACTTCATTTAGTTTTCCAAGGACTTTTTTCCCAGTTTTCTCACAGATGTTTTGAGCAATGTTGGGTTTCTGTTGAATTTACAAATTTACATAAGGAGAGGACTTCACAAAACTTCATGTGGGCATTAGAAAAAAATTATCTTATGTGCCTGTAGAACTGAAGTTTACATGACTTTGTTATTTTGAGTCTGAAAGCCTCTAATGGAAGAAAAAACAAAGGGAGTCAGGGAAGAGATGGAGCAAGGGAGAGATAAATGGGAGAGATTAAAACTAAGGACCATGTCCCTTGCCAAGACCCCTTCTCCTTTCCATTCTAGATGGTCAACAGGTCAATAATTAACCCATACTCTATGAAATCTTTCCTGAATACTCAAACAGTGGGTGTTGTATCTTATTGCTAAATGTATTAACCACTGAAGAGATTAGCATATCTGATATTTTATGCTCTGAAGACAGACACAGAAATCCATTTAAAAATGGAACCTCTCATGGTTTTAGGCAATATAGAAATCTTAATTTTGTAAAAACTATAAGAAGAGAAATTTACTTGATTAATTCAAAATGAGAAATGTTTAGCTCATTTCATTTATTTGAAAAATATTTATGAAAATATTTTACAATTTGATGATGGTGCTTTTGATGTACATGTTAATCTTAAATAAGCTAGCTACTAAAGCCAGGAAATGTCACAGTGTTTAAACCTTATTCACTTTGTGTCTTATAATAACTTTTTCAGAGGAAATGAACATTGCTCAGTAGTGCTCTAGATTCTTCTTTAATTACAATGAACTCTGAATTGGTACTGTTTTCTTATTCAGCTCCGATAAGTCAAAGTTTTCAGGTGTCTTTTACCTTCTGTCTCACTGTGCAAATGTTCCATTTTGTGTTACAAAAATTTCACCTTCTGAAAACATACTGCATGCGTTATATATACATATCTTATCAAGGCACTGAAGTAGATGGAAAATGTTAATATATTCTGTTTATTTGTAAAAATGTTGCAAATAATCAGCATTTTTATTTATTTCACATTTTTTCCCTGAAAAAATGGACTCTATTTGGACTCTATTCTTAGGTAAATAATTCTCCGTATTAGAATAGAGTCGTAGACATACATATTTGCTAGGTATGAAAAGATTGTTTAAAAAAAAGACTAATAAAACATAATTGAAAGAAAAAGAAAAAAAAAGATAAAGGAATCTATTTTTAATGTTTTTTAGTTTGTTTTCCACCAAAACCTGTTCAACCATTATAATCTCAGATGAAGGAGTTTGTATTTAGAGACCTGTCAAAAGGGGAACTGTGTAGCTCTCTTCTTGCCAAATGCCATCTCTGAAAGACAAATGATGTCAGTAAAATCAGAGGCTCTCCCTGGTGAATGTAATTTTCTTTAAAATTTGTAGCACAGGGTGATCTAATCTCTACAAGACTTCTAATATATACTCTCTTCAGGGTAGCAGTAATAGTTAATGGCACAAATTAACAGGAAACTGTATTATGCAGAAATGTTTATCTTTCAGGTCATTGAAAGGGGAATTGGAAAAACATTGATTCTCACAACTTAGAATCATTCCAGAATGATTATTTCAAAGTAATTAATGGTTTGAAAATGGCTTTTTCTGTGTATTTGTGTACAGACTTGTTAAACTGAACAATGCACGTAGCTAATTTGGTGGCATTCTATTAGAAGGTCACAACATAAATAGACAGGGGAAGAGCAACCGACATCATTTACCTGGACCTGAGCAAAGCCTTTGACACTGTCCTGCATGACATTCTGGTTTCCAAGCTGGTGAAATGTGGGTTTGATGGGTGGACAATTCAGTGGATAAAGAACTGTCTTGATGGCCACTCCCAAAGAGTGGTTGTCAATGAGTCTGTATTCAAGTGGAGACCAGTGACAAGTGGAGTCCCTCAAGGATCAGTACTGGGACCAGTCTTGTTTAACATCTTCGTCAGCAACATGGACAGTGGCATTGAGTGCACTCTCAGCAAGTTTGCCAACAACACCAAGCCGTGTGGGGAGTCTGACACACTGGAGGGAAGGTATGCCATCCAGGGGGACCTTGACAGTCTGGACAGGTGGGCCCATGCCAATCTCATGAAGTTCAACAAGGCCAAATGCAAGGTACTCCATCTGGGTCTGAGCAATCCCAAGCACCAATATAGGCTGGGCAGTGACTGGCTTGAGAGCAGCCCTGTAGAAAAGGACTTGGGGGTAGTGGTGGATGAGAAACTCAACATGAGCCATCAGTGTGCTCTTGCAGCCCAGAAGGCCAATCGCATACTTTGCTGCATCAGGAGAAGTGTGGCCGGCATGTCGAGGGAGGTGATTCTGCCCCTCTACTCCACTCTGGTGAGACCTCACCTGAAGTACTGCATCCAGTTCTGGAGCCCCTATTGGAAGAGGGATATGGATTTGCTGGAACATGTACAGAGAAGGGCCACAAGGATGATCAGCGGGCTGGAGCACCTCTCCTATGAGGACAGACTGAGAGAGTTGGGATTGTTCAGTCTGGAGAAGAGAAGGCTCCAGGG
>JANHFX010022339.1:0-52055 GCA_027560015.1 Chloroceryle amazona
TGTTAATTAGAAATACTGAACTGAAAAGTAAAATCACTGAACAGAATTAGTCCTGTTTTCACCCAAACCAGGACAGTAGAGTTTCTTTAGAACTCTTTCTTTCTGTACGCCTAACAAAGGCAGGGATCTAGGCACTGTTGTGGAACAGATGATGTTCATGAAGGGATGATATTCATGAAGGGATAAAGATGGGAATGTGAGGATATGGGTACTATAGGTGCCAAGGGTAGGCTATCACAAGAGAAGAATAGAAATAGGAAAGCAGTTGTGAACTTTGAAAGGAAAGAAAAAGAGGGTAAAGGTTTAAATCTTTTCTTTTCTGTTTTCCTCTTCTTGTCATCTGATTGCATCTGCAGTAAATGTAACGTAGAAGAACCTGAAGTGTGAATAGGAAGAAAAGTTGATTCAGCTTTGTGTTCAGAGGACAGGCATAGGTTCCTGTCTGTCAGAGGTGCTTATAATGATAAGTAACAGTCAGAATGTATTTCAGCTCGATAAATGCAACATGTGTTTGTTGAACTTGCGGATAAGGTGCAGTTACAAAACCACATTCCTCAATTGCTGCTAACACATATTAACTCCATAATTTGTCATTCTCTCATTTGCTTTCCTTTAGTGATATTAGTAGGCTGGCTGTCCCCAGCAAAATCAGTGAGTGGAACAAACTCCATTATAATGTAATTTTTCCTTTAGCTGCACATTAAAAAATGCTTTCATCTGCCATGCATCTCCTTTAGCAAAGAGGTAAGAGAGCAGTAGAGGAGGGTTTCCCTAAGGATGGATTATAAATTGGCACATCTCATTGTGTAGCATTTTGCATAAGATCAACACTCAGTCTTTGAATTCCCATAATTGCTGATGTTTAAAGGTCCATCCCATCATCCATGTGTGGAAATAACAGATAACAGAATTACAGTCACCTGAAATTACACACAAATGTTCTTTAGACCGGAAGGTGCTTGTCAGTTAGAGAATGGAGGAATTTGCTTCAGGAGCAACATTGGTGTTGATATGTGATATCAGTACTGCAGTAACTCATCAGGATTGTCATACTGCTTTTACACACTGCAATTTAATTAAATTTGGTTTTATAAAATATATTTAATGCCTTAAAATAATTGTTAGCTGCAAATGTTGCTTTATTCAACATCAAAAAGAATAAGAAAACATTTTTTGGGGGTCAGTGATAAAGCCACATCAACTAACATTTTACAAAATATCTAATTAATCCACTTTTAATTCATTTGATTCTTTCTAACTTCTCAAAAAGTATTTTCTGACTCAGTTTCCTTCCTTTGTTTTTGTCTATGTGCACCCCTCCCTGCTGCTGTGTCTGTTTAGTACTGCTATGCCAGACAGTTTTCCTTTTGTGTTCAAGTATATTATTAATGTGAGTTTTCTGAAGATTTTCCCAGAGAGCATGTGCTGGAAATGGTACTCATGCTGGCTGTCCACAAAGCAAATGCTAAATAGAGATATATTAAATAATAAATGAATTCTAAATAATCTGTAGTACTTGTGAAAAATAACTTGGTCAATTACTTATAATGTGCAGGACACATTTCAGGTGTCCCCATCACTGCATTGAAAGATACCTTATAGATTTCTGTTATCTTCAAATTAGTAGGGTAAACAATGAACATTGTTTATTTGGTTTGCATTTGTCTAATTAATATAATTCACCTTTTCATCTATTAAATGTAAAGCTCTTGGATGTAGCTGTTTGCCAGCTAGTTAGCCTGATTGTTGCAATCCTAGAAAGTCAGGATATTTTTAGTTTTTTTCTAATAAATGCATTAGAGTCATCAGCGTTGAACAGAATGTTCAAAATATTTCTACTTTAGGTACAGTCACAGAAACTGATACAGTTTGGTAATAACAAAACATATCTCCTGTTCCTACCTGTGTGAATTATTTCCCAACAGGAACCTTTTCAACATTTTATTTAATTTTTATTTCATATTTAGTATGAGTTTAACCCAAAATGCAATGTGCTATTATTCTTTAATATAAGTACTTTTCTTTTTAGAGACTAAGTAAAAATTGCTTCCTTAATCTGAACATTTGTTACTTCCTATGAATTTGAAGGATGCTTCCTGACCTCTTCTTACTATTCACCTGCAAATTAAGAGGTAATTCTCTTGACTTCAATATCTTAATAGGATGCCCTGGGAGATGACAGTGGAAGTATAATTTTTTTAGTAAGGGAAACTTACTGTGATACTTGATTTATCTATATAGCTTTTGAATAATCTCTGGTATTATGAAAACTGCTGTCTGTATACGTTCATTAAAGACTGTCATATTACCTCCTGCCTTGTCAGACTCAAGACAATTTGCACTATTAAAATGCATTCATGCCCTACTGTTATTTAATCTTAGGACAGTTGATTACTTGCCTGAACTGAGAAAAAAAACCTTTCTTCCTTTTCACTAATGAGAGGAAAGAATGAAGTAGGCAGGGCTAATAAGACGTGTTACCTAGAATCGTGTAGGGACAGCGTGAAACAAATACATAAAAATATTTTTAAAAAATATTAAACAGGTGACATGAAGTAACATCCTTCTGTAGCAGGAGTTATTCTTATGTATTTTATCTTGTAAGAAAAAAATAGTGATTTAAGCCCTGTGCAGTGATTTTGGCTGTACCTTCATTTCATGTACTGACTGACACATGAGAACAAAATCAAGGTTCTACAGAGCACAGTGTCCATCATATTGAACCATATCCATCATCCTTCTTGCAGAGTCAAGGCAAGGTTTCAGTGAAATATGGGAGGAAGCAGAAAGACCTCGGAGAAAGATCCAAGGACTGCTGGAATGTGAGTTGCTAGAAGGTGTTGCTAAGCAAAGGTTCATGTTCCAGCAATGCCAGTACAGTACCAAGCTTAAAATATCCATGCATAAATCTCCTAACAACAGTGTGTTCAAGAGTTGTTGTGAGTTGAGGGAGAGTGTTTCTTCTGATGTCTATTTTTGCAATAAAGATAAGAGATATAAGAAACTATACCAGTCAGATCTATCAGTGGCTTTGGGTAAATAGATCATTCTGCCAGTTCTTAGCAACATCTTTGTTGATCTCTCATGTTACAAGTCTGTGCTCCTGTAAAAGATAGAGCCAAATTGTGTGTTGTTTGCTTCACAATTATGGCAGGTTTTTCTCCTCCAGAATATACTTCTTCAATTTCAGTCAAGGGTATAGAACAACCTGTATCGCACAAAAGAACTCTGAACAGGGAAACAAAGGGAAAATGGTGAGTGTAGAGAATTTGTACATTGTAGAATGTATCATGTAAATTAAGGGAAAACTTTGATTTTCTTTCTCAATGCTATTTCACTTTTCTTGCAAAATGTGTTATGATCACATAGAATAGAACAGAAATAATATTATTTCAGTTGGAAGGGGGCTACAACAACCTGGCCAACTGCCTGACTAATTCGGAGATGACCAAGTTAAAAAATGCTTTTAAGGGTATTGTCCAATTTCTTTTAAACACCGTCACGCCTGGGACATCAACCAGCTCTCTAGAAAGGCTGTTACAGTGTCTGACCATCCTCTTAGTAAAGAAAGGAAATTATGTTCATGTAATAGCTGAATTTGAAAAGAAATAAAACAAAAAAAAGACAAAAAACTGTGATACCGTGAATGTGACTAACATGTGCCTGGTGGCTAGAGCAGCAGTTAGGGATTCAGGTGGTCCAAGTCATGTTTGAGATTTTTGCCATTGGTTACTCTTGTAACCATGAAAGTTCGCGCCTTTGTCTGTCTCTGTTTATTTCCCAGCAATTTATCTTCTCTAGTTAGAGGTCTTTGGAAAAGGGACTGGCTATTATATTGTGCAGTAATGGGGAATAATTGTATTAATGTCTTTTGCCATTATTATAAGCTAAATAACATCTGGTGGAACTTTTTGAGCCTTGAAGTCCTATTGAAAGGGTCCTTCGAATAGTTAATGGAAGTCTTGTGAATTTGTATCCTGCTGAGATTCTAGGGAGCACTTAAACAGCAATATAGTCTTTATTTATAGCATGATTATAACATAGTTCTGTCAGGAATCTCAGTCCAAATCTCTTATTGCATAGTGAGTTCTGTGTGTTGAGCAATGTGTCCATCAAGTTTCTGTGTGTATCTCATGAGGCATTTTAAGATACCAGTGCTAGCTTGAAGGTACTTTTTTAGTTCTAAACCAGACTTTTTAATGTGCTACACTGAAACTTACCTTGTTTGCATTAGCAATTCTGTTTTGATTGTCTCTTCATTTGCTGGTTTTGCATTGAATAGACAATATAATGAAAAGGTGTGATGATGTCCAACAAAGAAATTATTTCTACAACTACAAGTTGTCACTGACTTTGAAAATGTTTCTGGAAAACTTGGAATAAAATATTAATAAAGAATTTGGAATAAATGTTGCTGGTTCTTTAAAGGATTTTCAATGAGATCTTTCAGCTCTCTGTTGGAAGGAGAGAACCACAAAATGCGTCTAAGTGTATTGATTAGCAGCATAGAGAATCACAGATGCTTGATCTGTGCAACAGCTTATCTGGTTTTTATCATGGCTTTACCACTGTGTGAGGTGAGGCAAAGTTGTGTGTACGTATATAAAATGGAATAAAGAAGCCAATAGCTGAGGTGAAAAAGCTTGTGAAATTTTAGAAGCTTGTGAAAATCTTTTAGAAGTTTGTAGTCTCTGGAACAAAACCTAAAACTTGCCTCTGTAACATCAAGAAGAACACCTTTTAGTGAGATGTCAAGTAGACAGTGAATTAGTGTTCAGTTAAGGCGATATAAAAGCAAAACCCGTACACACGGTACTTAAGAGGGAGAAGATTATTAGACTTTTCCAGTATAGCATGTGTAACTTTTTTCTTTTTATAATGCAGTGTTCTCGCATTAGGGACAGCCATATTCTAAATTTTAAAAGAATCTTGTTATATTTTGATTAGAAAATCATCATAGTAACTTAAGGGCAATTATTCCTGACTTGTCATACATTTATCTAAATTAAGAGATGACTAAATTATGTTATCCCTCTTTACTTTGTTCAAATGAAATATTGCTTTTTGTCAAATTCATCACTTATTATCTTACTACAGCATACTATAGCCTTAATTGCTATCATGGTTCACAAAGAATTTTTAGTAAATGTAGAAATATGTATGGTTTACTTTCTGGAATTAAGGCAAAGAGATTGCATCCATGTATCCTATAAGCAATGTTTCTTACACCATATAATAAAAAATCATATGATTTTTCTATTAAACATATGTTTACTATTCTCTTTTTTTTTGAGATGGGAGAATTAGTTTTGTGTCCAGTTGTTTAATCCAAATAGAGATTAGCATTCTCTAACTCATTCATCAATTGACTTCCTGGTTTTGTGAACTAGTGAGATAGTCACTTCAAAGAAATAAAAACTGCTAACTGATCAGACTCTTGTATGCCTATATTAATTATTTGAATCAATATTTACTACAACATAGTCAGAAAATGAGCAGCATTACTTTAAAAATTCCAGAGCATTGAAATAATTGGTTTTGCTCACTCCTTGAACATAAAGAAAGAATGCTGAAATAAAACAAAATTCTTCATTTAATTTCATGGCAAAATAAAATATCTTGGTTCAAGGAAACCAGCTACTGCCAATATTTTATGACTCAGTTCTTGAGGGTACTTAGATACAGAAGTTTAAAAATGCTATTTTCTTTTTCATTTGGTGTACAAAATTAACCAAATGAGACAGTAAAATTGTTGTTATGTAGCAAGCATATACAAAATCTAGATCAATCACAATAATTTAATAGAATTTAAAAGAGCTAGAACGAACCGCTATGTAAAAGGGGTAAAACAGTGTCGTGGTAGAACTGGTTGTTAGTAATTTGATTTTTATATTATTTTAAGTTTGTAGCTGACGATTTTGAGGGAAAGAATATAAATGTTCATAAGATAATTAAATAAACATGGTTCACAGCAGAAGAGCAAGAAGCCATCTTAACTTTCAGCAAACTTTTTTTTTTTTTATATTAGGAAAAAAATTCTATCCATATGATTGAGGAACTACTGCAACAGACCATTAGGGACTTAGCAGAAAACTTGAAAGTTTATATTTTATTTCTCCTCAGTGAAAGGAGTAAATGTAGCTTCTGCCAGCTTCCTATCCCTATGATTTTGTGATGAAAGTAATTTTGAGTAAATGTGCAAATTAGATTAAAAATTTCTGTGTCTAGCATATATGCATAGTTATTATATGAAGGATTAAACAATTTCAGAAAGGGTAGGAAGTCAAACCCCTCATACTCGAAGGCATAAGTTTAATAGAAGCTTTTCTTATTGATGTGTCTCTTTCACAGTAATGCTTTCACTTACTAATTCCTTATGAAGATGATAGTATTGCTTCTGTTGGAAATGAGATATTGGACTAGCAAATACTCTTCCTTCATTAGTATTTTCTTACTATTCTGCATGTGTTTTCTTCAGTTAAATATAATGTATTAGAAAAAATCTTCTGTTTTCCTTTATTGTGGCTTGTTATAATCATGTTTCTATATGATAAAAATTAGAATTGGCAACTGAATTATCATTCTCTCTTTTCCATCCCTTTTCCTTCTCTAATTCTCCTATCTACTGACACAACACCAGTAACACAACATTATTTGTATGAGCTAGATACCATTGTATGTCCTTTTATTTTACATTTATTGTACATTTAAATCTGATGTCCTTCAAAAAAAATCTCATGTACAAACCCAAGAGTTTTGAATCTTTAAATGACAAAATTGATGGGAGATTTCATCAGAGGTTCTTTTTGTTATTTTATTGCATCCATCTCTATAAATATTGTCTATTCAGCTGATATAAGTTCTTATTTCTGAGGGGATGATTTCCATATGTAAGCTGCTTCTCCATTTTTCATACTTGACATTTACTTTTTTATTTTGAGTTCTTGGCTGGCATTTCATTCTGGATAACAGAGAAATTCCTTCCATTATAATATGGATAATGCAGATGCTGTTATTAGTTTTTCTAAGTCCTACAGTTACTGCCCCAGTTCCATTCTGTTGTTTTACTGCTTCATACTCTAGTTCACCTTATAAACAGAGGATGTTATTTCTGTATGCTAAGATTTCTAACTAGATGTTGAAGACACACAAGGGCAACAAATCTCCCTATTTTGTTTCTACAGTAACTACAGAATTATTGTCCTTTTGTTCCTTTGTTCCTTGCTACCACATTAAGGAATTTCATCTTCTGTGAAATATGGAAGAGCAAAACCTGTGAAATTGCAAGCCAGGGAGAACCTGTCAATTCCTAAAGTGAGATTTTTTTCACAGCACAGTCTCCAGTAGACAGAGGACTACCTAATTTTCACACTTCTGTCAGCTAAGTCTAAGTGGAACTGTAATTGGACAAGACCACTCCATCTCCATTATAGATGGTATGAGACCTCTAAAGTAGTGGTAGGATTAATAGTAGCTTAGTTTAAGAAAGATCCCTTCTGCATTTGTAACAGGCTCTCTAGCTGTCACTGTCAGTTGAGTGTTTTGAGTTAGCATTACTCCAGCAGAGTATTCTCTGATTCAAAACTTGCTAAAGCAAATGGAAACATTCAGGATGATTTCAGTGGGAGTTGGATCATGTCCTTTCTGATCATCATGTGCAGGCCTCACGGCTTCTGATTGCTACTGAAAATTCCCTTATGTAAATGCACCCTCTTATGGGTGTGATGGCACTTAGACTCATGAATCACACCTGTTAGCCATTATCATTCTTTCAATGTGGTGACAGCTGTTAATTATATAGCTGAGAGCATAGCTAAAGATTTTAAAGCAATATTTAAGTCTTATTCCTTAGCTACTTAAAGTAAATAAGTAATGAAATGGGATTGTATGGCTTAAACAGAGAGATAGGTCTTTGCACTTCCTTGCAAAGAAATTCAGTTACTGATCCTGACATATCTGCACTATCTCTGAGTTTTCTAAATGTTTATGTTCACCTTTGACAATATGGTTTAAAAGGGTTTCTAATGATTGTCTAAAATTTATTAAGAAGAATTTTACAAATGACTTTTGGACATTTCCATCTATGTAAGATCAAGGTGTGTATTTATATAAAGTGGTCATAATGTCAGGTAAAAATATTGACACATCCTTTAGAAAAGAAACAGAAAAGACACTTCAGAAAGTGGATGAATTGAAAACAAAATTAATTGCTTTTCAGAGATGATTGTTCCTCTCTTCTGACTAAAATGAGGACTGAAGGAGAACGGTACTCTATTTTAGGCATCATAGTATGTGCCAAAAATTAAGTAGAATCAAATCAAGATGGAGTTCTTTTGGAAGAAATCATGACCTTGTGCCTCACGCATCACAGAGCACCCTCACAAGAGATTTGCCTAAAAGCCTTAATTGGAATCCAGGCTACTTAAAAACCATCAACCATCCTTCTCACTCAAAGTTTATTAGGATGAATTGTTTGTTGCTGCTATTTTGCATGCATTTCACTGGGAACAGTACTAAGATGGGAAAGTTTTTAACTGTATTAGCTTTTCCTCTCACTTAGTATTTCTTTTAAGTGTTGCATTTTGGGATGTATTGATTAGCTTTCTGTAAGATCACTCCATGCCTTAAAAATACTCAACTAGTAAAAAGGAAAAGAAAAAAAAAAAAGTTCTAATTGAATTAGAGTTAATTTGTAGGAATAGTGAAGTCTATATCCTTTATTGTTACGTGAAGTATATTGGCTTTGCCTTTGTAAGCTTTTCTGTTTCATTCATTTTTGATTCCTATAGTTTACTCCTTTTGTGAATTTTTTAAACATGAGAATACAAGGGACTAGTCAAAAGAAAACACTTGAGTACTTTCCTTTGTGTTTCATTTTTCTGAAATCTACACTTCAGGAAGTTGACTGGAAAGGGATATACTTGAGTTGGAAGTGCTATAAATTTTAATTTTACTTCTTGAAAGTTTCATGCGTCTTAGAGGATTAGGTTTGTTGCTGGGACTGTAAGAGTGGTTCATAAGATCACCTAGCCAGCCATTAACTAGCCATTATGGAGTCAGTGTTTTCAGTCTTCATTTAGTTAAGTTAAAATCAGTAAGAATGTTGTGTTTATTTTAATGGCATAGAAATGTTCACATAAATCTCTAAGGCCCTGATGTATATCTGTGGAAATGTCAAAGGTTCAGCACATCTCTCATTGCACAGGGTAGGTTTTCATAGGGCCTGGATAGATGGCCTGAATAAAGGTGTCTGGAATTAAGATCTGCTTTTAGTCCAGGCTTTAGGAAGCAACTGTACTGTGTTACAAGTTACAAGGTGAGAAAACATCTGCCTCTGTTGAAGAGCTTTGGTTGTAATGTTAACATTGCTTTGTATCGGGAGAGGGAAGAATAAAGGACGTTGATCCCTTCTAAATTTTCCCAGAGCACACCATAATGTGCATTTAAAGAGAGCAAATCTTTAAAGCAAATGTTTACTTAAAGAGTTAATACTTAAAGTTTACTTGAAGATTTCTACATAAAAACTTGTCAGTTCTGTGCTGTATCAGTAACGTATTTACCACAAAGGTTTTGTTTCTGTCTTTGATAAACACTGTCTCCTAAAATTGTAGAGCAATTTCATAAACCTTTTGGAAATACAGAGAGATACCTAGGAGGAGAAATTGAATACCAGAAACAATAATAATAATAAAAATTAAAAAATTTCTCTGTTGTCTAATATGAGGTCAAAGTATGTTGTGTCATAAGAGAAGGTGGTAAAGAGAGGTGGTCAGATGCACTGAGTATGGTTCTGTAGATCTCTTCCTTCTTTGATGAAGACTAACTAAAAATTAAGATTTGGATTTACAGGAAAAAATCAGAAGCAACAGGAGTTATCTCAAATGTGGTAATAGAGTCAGTGGAAGAAGTCCATAAACATTAGGAAATGAAACGTATGTGTTGCATTCCTTTTTGATTAATATACATTTCCTAAAATTAGTGTGCAAGAGGGTTAGTTAGGGAAGGCTTTGCCTTTCCAGGAATTGGTTTCTTTAACACAAATTCAGTGTTTTACAAATGAAAGGAAGTACACTTATTTTAAGGCAATATTTGAATATCTCTGTTAAGAATCAGAATGTCTTTCTTTCCCATGGATTACATTTTTTCTTCTAGGAAGTCTTGTTTCAGATAAGCTTACTAAAAGTCTTCAGATCAATTTATTTCTCTGCACAATACTTAAGAGGTTCATCATCTTTTAATTTAAGAAGAAAGAAAATTCTGAAGGGAATCCTATTTACTCATATTTCAAAGACTGAATTTTGAATTTCTAATTAAGGTTACTGATGCAAATTTGGGGAAAAAAATCCAGCATGTTAAATATGAATTTTTGTTTCTTCTGTTCAGAGTGTAAATTCTTCAGAACTAACAAACCACCCTTCTTTTGAATTTTCTTTTTTTTTCCAGGCTGATTAGATTGATCTTTATTACTCTAATATTGAATCTCTTGGAGATGGTACAAATTACATTCAGATTACCTTCCTACTCTCAAAGCAGTAGAAGTTGACATTAGTCTTTGTCTACACTAATTTTTTTAGTAGTTCAGTGTAGCAAATATGTAAGAACATAATAAATGTGCTGCTAATACACCAATGTAGATGGAAGTAGACCAGTAATAATGTAGTAAGCCCTTGTACTACATAAATTATTCAATTCAGGGAACTGATTCCAGCTATATATGTAAAAATCTTTTTTAATCACTTAAAATACAAGTTCTACTAATCAACATCTCTATATCAGCAATTTTTTAACATTTAAAAAGAAATCTGGGTGCAAAGGAGAATTGTACCATATATGGACATTGTATTATTAAGACCAAACATTTCTGTAATACCATACAGTTCTCTGGCCACTCTCATTTTATTAAATTAACTAATCTTGTTCTCCATTGATTTATCAAATGTGCAACCTTCTGTAATCCCATGTATTCTGGCAAGCACTGGAGAGGAGCATTATGATCTTTGGGGAAAATTATATAAACCTAAGAAAGTATGCAAGGAATGATCTTGAAATAGCTGTTTTGACATGGTGGTTCTGGACTGCTTTCTCCAGTAGAGGAAGAAGAGGTGCTCTTGTTTTCACATTGATTCCCTGCTTTGGAAAAGCTATGCTAAATTTTCTGATACCACTTTTGTGGCACACTGAGTCATCAGTGGATGTCTAGACATGCAGAGACAGTAGTTATTCAATATCCATTCCTGACTAATTTCTCATGTTAGTCCTCTAGTTTTGGAATCACTGGCACTGGTTACACTAAATAAGAGAGGTGATTCTTCCAAGAGTAAACATTCTTCCATCACCAGATAAACCAAGTTTAATTTTTATGCTTCATGTTCATGGCTTGCTCAGCTTCCTTGTGAAAACAAGTCCTAAGACTCTTCTGGCACATCCCAGTCTTACAAGAAATCAAAGAATTTTGGGAAGGAGAGTAGAGATGTGCAGACTCCTAGGGGCTGCTATATCCCATTATGCCAGTTCAGGTAAATTCAACCATGAAACCCAGTTTGATTTATAGAAAATTGTAGTAATTTTGAATCAAAATTGGAAAATATGTTTCAGAAATCTTCAAAATCAGCAAAAATATGTAAAAACTGCACAAAAAAAAGAATTACCTTTCTTGCTGATAAATGAAGCTTTATTTATGTAACAAATAACTGTTACTACTGTCTCAAATAGCATTAGCATTTAGTTGAGTTTCATAGGTAGGATGAATCTGTGGCATGTGATTTTTTTTTAATTTGTTCACGATGAGGCTATATACATTCACTGGCAATCATCATATGGGATCAGAGTCAAGCACAGGTGTATTTTCAGTCCTCTAAATCATGGGGCTGGCAGGAAGCCTATCTTTTTCTTGTAACTTTTTCCCAAGATAGACACCGTATCACAAAGTGTTGGCATTTACTTGCTATGTCGTGTTTTTGTCAAGCTCATACTTCATGGGGTAGTCTCTGTGAAGGGGTTTGGGAATCACATATTTGTGCTGCTCATATAAGAAGTAGTTGCATATGCCTTTGCCTAGCCTAACTGTGTCTCTTGGTAAAAGAATCACAGAGATAGATTGTGTGTTTTATTTTTAATAGAGAATATCAGCTGCTTTAAGGTCACTTTTGTCCACAAGTGTTAATTGAAGTTCTGCTTAAGATTTTTGGTGGTTTACATTTCACCTCTATCCATGTGAGTATTGAACACTGAGGCTGAAAACTTAAATAGGCAGTTGTGCTTCCCACATTTGGGGAAATCAGATAATCACTTAGTTGGAAAAGATCTTTAATATCATCAAGACCAATCACTAACTTAACACTGCCAAATTGCAGGGTCAGCACATCCGTAGTGCAGGGGATGATCCTCACCCTGGGAAAACCACCTGTCTACTCATGGGGTCTCTCTAGACAGGTAACAATGGCACATCTTGTCAACACTCATATGCAACACTTGCATGTAGATAGCTTTAGAAACCAGGGAAATTTTTGTCATATGATTCTGGTAAGCCACCAGGATCCATTGAGCTTATTGTCACTTCCTTTTTGATTCCCAACTCTCAGTTTTTCTTACACATTAAAAACAACCTTTCTCCCTTATAGCTTCTAAGACTTGACAAATCATTAGTCATTTCCTCACTTTCAACAGGAAGAATAGATTAATTGCTTAATGATCCAGAAATTTTTATTTAACAAAACTCCCATACTAGAGAAACACAGCAAGGTTCACAGATTCCATTTAATTGTTCCATTCTTCCATTTAAACCTGTAGATGCCTGCAAATACCACTTCATATTGATGCTGAGTTTCCATAGTACTTCTGAGAAAATTTAAGTAAAAGGACTAAAAAAAGAGATTTAAAAAACAGATTCCTTTTTACGTACTGATGAAAACCAGATCTTACTGTTTCAATAGATGATCTTTACTTATGGTAATCTGTATAAAATGGTAGTGCTTAAGACTTGTAAGAAGGTCTGGGTAAGATCTGCACTCTTAGAATTGCTAATGTCCCAGAATTTGGTTGGTTTGGGGACCAACTTAGAGAACAATTTTCCTGTCAAGCTATTAAAACATGTTTCAAAGAAGGGGGGTGGAAGGGGAGTGGAGGTAAACTGTATATGAATAGTGGCCATGACTGTTGAAAAATAGCAAAGCAACTAACTTAGATTCAGCTCTTAAGGCACCACTTAAACCTAATGTTCAATTCTTGCTGTATCTATTTTTTTGTCACATTCCCGTTCAGTGTCTATATGAAAACACGAACTTTTAACTTACATGTCCTAGTCCATATGCTTCTTGAAATAAAATTGAAGGAATTCATCTTTAGAGGGTCAAAAAAGGAAATTAAAATAATTAATTAAAAATTGCTTGATCCTGTCATTAAAAATATGGCATTTTATCCTAAGGGGTGGTTTGATTCATGATTTTTTTAACACAGTTGTTACATTGGGGTTTACAACACCTAGTAAGTTTCTAAGTTGCTTTTCTCAAAAAAGTGACATTGCTTTTTAAACATACTATTGGAGTCCTGAAGAGTAAGTTAATGGAGATACACTTGTCAGTTCCAGAGAATCATGATCATAATTGACGTGGTTTTGACCTACAACTCTTTTGCAGTTAGCTCATTTTCATTCTCATTTGTCTTCAGGTTCAAGATCAAGATGAATCTATTATGTTTGGGCTACATCAGCACAGGTAGCAGTAGCAGCTAAGAACCTGAAAGTCTGAGAGAAAGAACAAGAATTTTCAGGAAGCTCAGGAGAAAAAAAAATCATTTTTACTTTTTCAAGGTTTGGAAATACCTCATTTTGTTGCCAAAACTTTTTTACAGTCCTGCATGCAGCTACTAAAACTGAAGTGCTTCCACAAGATCAAACAATCAAGTTATGTACTTTTTTTTTTCTGATGTAAGTGCTCCTCTTTCAGCAGAGGTCACTATACATCATAAAATAACTGCATGCTGAAGACTATCAATCATCAGCCATATATGTTCTGTACATTGGCGACACAGTATATATTTTGTTTTTCGAGAAAAGATAACATGATCTTATGGAGACAACCATGTTGTATGCAGTTTTGTTGTGGGAATCAACAAGCCAACATTATTTTCTTCCTAGTGATGTCTGCTTTAATTATTAGATACAGTTAATGAATAACCTTCCATTCAGGGAGAAGACTTACTATCACCGGGATTAAATGTTGATAAAGCCTGAAGCTATGTGTAATATATTACTGAGATAAAACAGTGAGAAAGCTAAATCTTGACCCATTGTTGTCTTAGCTGATCATTTGAAAATGTGCATTTCATATTGCGCAATATGCAACTGGAGCACCTGAGGAATAGGAGTAAGACATTAACTTTGTATTCTATAATTGTCTCCCGCTGGTACCAGAGTTTGAGTAAGAACCCCACAACATACACACCCACATACATGGGCACTTTATCATTCACGCTACAGATGAAAATGTCATTAAAACTAAATATAGAAGTCCCAAGTTCCTGGATACTGTAAAGTCATAATCTTTTTTCCAGTTTAGGTAATCAGCATCCAATTTACTACTTGCTAGCATAGTGCTAACCTACAATAATTACATATGTATAATCACAAAACCAAACAGGCTGTGGTATTGCTATTCATAAAAAGTTTCCTTCACTTTAGAAATACATCTTGTTATAAGGAAACATGGAAGGGTCTAATATGATAATAATATTGAGTCCTGAAACTGCAATAGCCTCTTTTTCTGCTTTTGTTTTACACATAACTAAAAAATGTTTGCAAAAAAAAAGACATTTTCAGGGCATGTGCAATCAAATGGAAGGATGAAGTTGCAGCTGAGCAGAGTGGTATGACAACTGCCATAGGAATAAATGGTGGAGAAATAGATAACAAAGAGAAAGGAATGGTATTTCATAAGGGATGTTATTGTCTGCATTTGCCTAATGGTTATAATTGCTGCCTGGCAGCTATTGAAGGTATTTTATACCACCTAAGAACCTGCCCCAGAGGGAGGAAATTAAGTCAGATGTGTCATTGATGAAAATGGAACGATATATTTGTTTAAGTCTTTTTTTTTTAATTATGTTTTTAATTTATACTTAGGTTTTGTTGTTAGTTGGTTGAATTTATTGTTGATTTTAAAAAAAATTAATACATAGCTTAGATGAGATTTTTTTTGTAATGAAAACTACTTCTTCCTTCAACCAAATCTAATGAGAATTTGGAGCATCAGGTCTTCCACAGTGGTTAGGGGTTTTGCTTTTGAGGTAATGAATTGTAGCATTTATCATAATTACCTGTCTTGCTTTGGTTTAAACAGGCCTGCACCTGTGGATTTCTTTAAATAGGATGGCTTTTGACCAGTGAACTAGTCTAACAAGAAAGCTGAATACTAGGGGAGAAGCACTTACGAAAGTGAAAGGCAATGGTGATGAGCATTGTGTTGTTTTCTGTCAAAAAGTGAGGCATTCATTTGTAGGCTACATACCAATTTATGAAGAATTTGAATAATCATTTTTAAAAAGGTAAAGGCAATAGAAATTGACATCTTTCTTCAAGATAGCTTTAATCCTTAGGTATTATCCCATGAAAATGCAAAAGAGGAATTAGCCAGTACAGGTAGCTTTTGAACTCCCCAAAACATTAACTGTTACATGGCAAGATACCTTCCATTGCCCTCTAGAATTTTAAATTTTTTTTAAAATTTTTTTTTTTGAAGTGCAAGAGTTTAATTTAGTTTGGTTTTATCTTTCAGGAAGGAGTGGTGAGGTTCTTTGATGATACAGCACCTCAACAAGTTATTCTCAAAGCCTCACCTGTGAGACTTACTATCTGTTTGTAAACTCCTATACCCGGATGGCAGAGAAGAACAGTTTAATGACAGTCAGTGATTCAGAAGAAATTGGCACTGTGAGCCACTCTGGTTCCTGAGTTGGCCAGGCCAGCAGTGCAGGATCTGTAGTGAGTCTGCACAGGGGACAGATAAACTTTGCTGCTTCTGGGCATAAAGCTACTATTTGCCTGATATAATCTGCTCAATTTCTTCTACAATGTGTAGAAGGATGTGTGGTGTCTGTGGCTACTGCTTTCCTTTTCCATCACCTACAGATGGTTGTTTATGTTGTGAGAGGCCCTAGGAGTTTCTTCACACATGAAGATCTTGGTAAACTCTTTATAAACACAGATCCCTGCACATCTGAATTTACAAAGTTTGTAGTCCTCTACACCACTGTATTGGACAGAGTGTGCTTTGTAATTCCGATTGTCTCACTATATTGATTCCTTCCATTCAAAAGTATAATTCACTTTTTTTTTCCCTTCCTTCTTTCTGTTAGTAAATGTGAATGAACATCAACATCCATCACCATTAGCAGTTCTTTCTTCAATTAAATTTAAGCATGATCTACAACTTGCTTCAGTTCTTTGATAGAAGATATTATTATACCCAAAGTATAATATCTCATGCCTGTCTTCTCCTTCATTTTCATGACAGTGTTGTTGCAAGTATTTACACGTTTAAGAACAGATATAAATAGAGTAAAAAAGGATAAATTTATTTTTCCATTTTCACCAAAAAGGAGGCTTCATACAAAACATATTGATCTTTGTGACAATCTTTCCATTTACCTTAAGTAGCCTTTGTTATGAATCCCAAAAGAACAGAAAAATACCTATTGAGAGGAAGAACTACAATAATGTAATTACAAAAAAAAAAAAAATCAGCTCATAGACAAGTATATTTCATTTTCAAAAGCTAGTATAAATAAATCATGCTAATTTGGAAAGAGAAAGAGTGGGCTATCATGAGGAATAAAGCTAGACTCTGCTGTATATCTTTTTTTTAAAGAGTTTGCTCCATTTACACATTTTTCCTACTGTTATCAGAGTCCAGTATTTAGAGTACTCACTGCAACTGGCTGAGAAGAACTACTTTCAGCAAGGATTAATTCTGTCCAGTAGCAGGAAGTTAGGTAGGCCAGCTGAGGCTTTATATGATTTTGCTTTGCCAGATTACCTTTGGCAGATTACATAGTAACCTGTAATGGAGATATCAGTCCATTGTGTTGTAGCAATTACATACTGGAACTCTTCAGAGAACTTTAGAAATACATACAATACAATACAATACAATGTGCATCAGAAATTTACCACAAAGGATAAAACCAGGAAAATAATTACATTAACTTTTTATTGAGCTATCTTGAATATTCTCTTAAATAATAAAATACATGGTATGCTTTGAAGGAACAAAGGAAAGAGTATGAAAAAGCATATCTCTGCAGCTTTACTTTGAGGAACTCTCAATTCATGTTTGCTTAGATTTACTATAAGAAAAGACCTTGAACATAAGACAGTCTTTGTTCTAGTAGTCCTATTTAATCCATACATGACTGGATTAAGATAATTTTTGTACCTCATTGATTTATAGACTTTATCCTCTATCCTTGTATTTTCTAAAGAGGAAAGACTCATCTTCTGTACATGTAGCTAGATAATAAGTGCAAACTTGAAAAGTTACACCAAACTGTAGGACCTCTCATAAATCACTGTCAGGAAGATTTTTGGTTTCATTTAATAAACTGCATCCTGTTTTCAGTGTGGTTTGGGTATGTGATGTTCACTGGAAAGTGGCTCAATCACAATATTTATTCAAGGTGAGGATATGATGTCACACACTATCTTGGTTTTGTTTTATTTTGTTTTATATCACATAATATTTACATTTTTACACCTCATTGTTTTGCATACAGATTTCAAGTACTGGATTTGCATTAGAAAAATATAGGAAGGTAGCTGCAGAGAACTCATTTTAATTACATCCTTTGGCCACCACTCAGATTGCAATAAACTGACTTCAGAGAAGAGGATGGGGTTAGCTGTATTACTAATATTTTCCATTCCCAGAAGAAGAACTGTTTCTGTACTCTGGGGATAAGAAAGAAAGATCCCCAGAGCCCTAAAAGGCAGAGTGCATGCCAAACCTGTCTTCATCCCTGATGAGCACAGTCAGAAAATGTACCTACCAGGAAGCCACATTGTGTAGTATGGACAGTGGTATGGTTCAGTGGTGAATCAGAGGCAGATACAGCGAGGTTAGTACAGTCATCAGGACTTTTTTCCCTCCTTTCTGTGCCCTGGGCTTTTTCATCAGGCACTTGCTTGAAAGCTGGACTTCAATATACAATCAAACTGCCCTGTTGAGAAATTACTTTTGTGAGGAACAAAATCTTCCAACAGATGGAAATCGGGAAACCTGTGCCGGGCCAGCTTTCACTCTACCTGGTTTGGGAGACCTAACAGCTCTTTTCAGGAAAAAAAATGACAAATGTGGGCTTCCTTTTACTTTTACATAAGGGCAGAAGGACTATTATGACCTACTTTCTTACATCCACTTAGATTAATAATAGTCATATGAACTCAAATATATATTTATTTTTGTAAAAAAAAGGAAGCTTTTAGTTGTCATTCTAGGAGATTCTTATTAATGAAACCTTGCTTTAATACAATAGTTTTTATAATTAGATGTCTAGACTAAAGCTTTGTCAAGGAAGTCAATGTCTTGAATATAGCTTTGAAAGTGGAGAGAATTACATGCAGGAAATTAGAGAAATACATGAAAAGTCAGCCTTCACTTACCACTTTTCAAGCAGTAGCAGAATAAGAACTAAGATATGGATATTCTTTTTCTCAACCTCTCTTGAATTAACCTCTATTTTTTTTCTACATCAAACTTAAATATCTTCATATCTTTTATTTTTAAATGCTGAACTATTATTCTGTAATGATTTCAATATAAAAAAAAATGTGTGGTTGCTTTGGTCTCTGTGGATATGTCAAAGTATGTTTTATATTAGTAAATTTTTCTATCTGCAGTGTTGGTAAAGAAAAAGAAATCTCATATTGTTTAGTTGGAAGGGTAAACTGATGTGTTTTATAATGCTGCATTTGTTTTAGTGTTCCAAGTTTATAGTCTGCAGCATTAGATTATAAATATAGAAAACAATGAATACACTTTCTTGATTTTGATCATTAGTCATAGGGGAAGGAAGCTAAGATTATTTTCTTGTCTAACAAGAGCAATACAAATTAAATTATGCTTTAGTATATAGCACAGTAAATGAGAGAGGCATCAGGAAGATAGACTGTGAAAAGAAAAAGTATAATTATCCCAAATGTAAAGAGGAATTCTGGGTCAAATATGAGGTTTTCCCTTTCATAGAAGACTGACTTCAGAAGCTAATGTATGTTAGCTATACTACATCTCAGTGAACTGTACAAGTGAGGAAGCAACTTTCATGGTGCTCTACAAAGACATCTCATGCTTGTTAAGTATGATATGTATAACAAAGTTATAGTCATGATGCTTAAGCAAGGGAGGAAGCATAATTAATGGGAACAAGTGCATTTATGTCAGGCACAGAAAATACTATCTCTCTTCTAAAAGGATTAACCTGACTTTCTGTGTTTTGACTTAGAATTGGAAGTGGTAGTTCTGCCGTGATTTGTCCTGCAGAATTTTTGACTGAACTTTAGCAAGAAGAAAAGAAAATATGAGGAGTTTGTATTCCCTACATCACAGGAAATGCTAGGAACACATGTATCATAAAGGTGGTTATCTTGATATTCATAAAAAGGAAATGTTTAAAAATAATTGCATATTATCTTCAAGCAAATACTATTTTGTAAACATTAAATTAAGGATTTTTTTTTCTCAGATTTAGAACTATGATTCTTTAGGGAAATAGTAGACAAAAGTATAAAAGTTTTGGTTAAAACTATTTTTAGTGGAGTAATTTCAGGTAATTAAGGAAAGTAAATTAATCTCAAACTCGAATCTCATCAGTCAGGAAGAGTTAGTCTCCCATTCTATGGAAGAAGATTTTTCATGAAGATTTTTCCATCAGCAGAGCCCTTGTTTAACTCCCTAAACAGATACAGGACTGTATAAGCACTCTATGTTGCATGCTAAACTTTGCTAGAAGGTATCAAAGAAAACACTATTCCTGTGTCACTGAGAACCCAAAGTCACTCAGTGCACACAGGACTATCAGTAGTGACAGTAGTGCCGTGAACATTTGGGAAGTAAAAACTGGGGGAAGGTTAAATGAATATGATGCTCTTACATCTTGCAATACCTCTGAATATTATCTGGAGAATGTTATCATCATCTTCTGGTAGGGAAGAATATTGACATTCTTCTCATTTTCCTCCTTTTTCCTGTAACCTACAGTCTGAAATTCAAACTACAGATCTCTGCTTTATATCAGTCTGGATATATATATATATACTGAATATACTGAACTTGATGGCAAGTTCGATTTATTAGGTGGCAATATTGAGTTTGAGGTTTGCTAACTAAAGCCAAACAAACAAAAAGAATAGTTTTCAGTTTAGCCTTATTTCCTTCTTAGATTCTGTGGAATGTGGCATATCTTGCTCCTCAACTATAGAGTTATTTGGTTAATTGGATATTTAAAGCAAAGAAAACTTTCCCCTTTTCTTACACACTATATCTTAATATTTGTTTCACTGAAATCAATTAAGTTTAGGCACTGGCCAGGAGACAAGGTAATAACTAATTGTCATGTTGAATGTGTGAACCTAGATAAAATGCAGACGGAGGGAAACAAACACCAGCATTTTTTTCTACATATGGTCAGATTGTATTTCTATTAAGAAACAAGGTAAACATGTAAATGTGTCTGTTGTATGCAAGATACTTGTTTATTTTTTGGGAGATCACAACACTCTGATCTTTTTTTCCCAACAAGCATCTCATTTAGGAAGAATTGGGGAAGAGTAGGCAGAACTGTTACCTAGAATTCCTCCCACAATCTCAGAATAGGTTTATAGAACAATTCTAAAAATTAATAGAGTCAGATTATAACTTGCTAAAATAGCCAGTAGTTGTGGCAGTGCAGCCATGACAGCAAGGAGTTTAGCGCACACTAGATCCCTGAATTTAGGAAGGTTTTGTGGCCTGCATTGACTCTAATGCTACCATAGCAACACTCCTGTCTGCAGCAAAGATAGCTTATTTAAAGCCAACACCACTATGTCTACATAAATTGTCATTATGCCTTTGAATTTCATATCAGACATGCTTGTAAAGATAGTGGATGTCCAACAGTCATGAGAAGTGAGGCTCAAGCCAGATCTTTCTGGTTTACTACAGCATTAGGTACATATATATAACTGAGCTGATTGTCAGGGTAGAGAAAGGGAATTTAGCTGGCGTAGGTGTGCATGGAGATAATTTTGTCCAGACTAAACACACATTCTATTTTTGTTGATGAAAACTAGTTTTTAGTTGTTGAAAAACAGTTTGGATTGGTTGCTCTACTTGAATAGATTGTATTGAATATACTGACTCACTTGGCAATATTATCCCGTGATAAGGTAAGTATATCACAAATTCTCAAGCTACATTTCTGCACTTACAAACTCAAGTGTTCATAAATAGTTTGCAGAATAGCTAGGTAAAAAGACAGTTCAAGAAAAGTAAGAAAGTTTGGCACTGTAAGTAAAAAATGCTAAGGAGCAGCACTTACTTGTATATCCCTGAGCTTATAAAATAACACAATTTTATTTGAAACATACCTCGATTTCCTAGTGGTGCACTGGGGTCTAGCTGGAAGCAATTCTTATGGCCTCACAGCAGTTACAGCTTGCTGAAGATTCGAGTGTGTTGTTTCCTTTTTGAGTGCCACTCCTGCATCATAGTAATGTTCTTTATCTTACATTCTCTGATAATTCATATCTGGGGTCATTCCAAAGTATTTTGCACTCTGAATACAGCACAACCTGAGTCCTTATGTTAAATTTATATTGCACTATATCAGCTGAATTCCAAGTGCTGGAGGGTTGGTCTTCTAGGACAATCCTTTTGGTATTCTGGGACACAAAATCTTTATGATGACCATGTTTTGAATCTTGAGTTTTGGAAAAGAAATGCTGGCTCTTTTTTGTCTTCAGACATGGTGATATTTAAATTTGAAATCCAAGTGATTTATCAGCCTATGACAAAGTGTACCCATGAAGAGAAAAAATTTCCATGCAAGGATCTGAAATCATACCTGGCACAGAGAAGCTGGAGTCTTGTCCTCTGTTATGTCTTTTGTAATGTAATACATTACAAATTGATTGCATGACATTGAATCTAGCTAATCTAGCTGAAAAACGACTTTCATTGCCCTGAAAAAAACTTGGTGCATATATGCCCCAGAAACTCACTTTCTATATAAAGTGAGGTCACTATATTCTTCCAGTATAGGGGGTGAGAGGAAATGACTACTGAGATAGCCTATCGAGATATTTTTGGAGAAGCAGAACACAATCTGTATGTGAAATTCTTTTTCTCTTTGAAGAGCTTCCTTTCTCTTTGCATTTACAGGAGTCACAGTAAGTATCTTCATCAGGAAACAAAATGTACAACAATATTTTCTGCAAGTGGTATTAAAATACAATAACTAATTTTGAAGAGCATTTTGATTATTGAAGAAAAGATTCACATAATAAAAATTAGCACAAATATATCACACCTGACAGTTGTTCATTATAAAAATATGAATGACCAGCTAGAAAAGTAAATAACATTTTAAAAAAAGTTGTGTTCTAAGAAGTGAATTAAAATGCTATTGAATCAAAGGCTCAAATTTTAGAACTTTTAGAACATTAATACAAGATTCTAAGTACCAAATATGTATTTTTATAGCTGTTTGTAATCCATTTATGCTTATTACCTTCCCAGTATTTAATCACCTAAAAAATAAGACAGATGTACAAAATACCCATTACTTTGTCATGTCTTTGCTGCAAACAACTGCAAAATAATTGTTACAAATAAATATAAGGGCATTTTTTTGCTAATGAGCTTGCTATTCTGTCTTGTGAGTAATCTCAAAGATCAATAATAGGGTCGATAGATATCTGTGATAATTAGCACACCATTTTTTCCTCTTTACCTGTATTATTCTCATGTTACTTTTTAATGTGTTTATACTCAGTTTGATGTCTTGGTAGACAAAATGCATGAAACAACACTGAATGACTTTGAGTCTACTTCAAAAAAAGCTGGAAACCTCAATCTTCAAGTCAATGTTTTCAATTAGAAACACTTGAGAAGAACAATGAATTCATTTTGTACTGCCTTTATTTACAGAGATACAATAAAATATACATCAAAAGGGAAAACTTTAAAGTACCAATAAAACATTTGTAGTTTTTTTTTTAACCAAGCACGTGCAAGCAGAGTAGTTTTTATCCGTGTCTGCAATAGTACTAACGAGATGGATTGACATTCACATTGAGAAAAATGAAAAGTATAAGGGACAAATAGAGGGAAGCCACATGGAGCTCTCTTGCTTTCTCTTGCAAATGAGAATGTGTTCTTCTTGCCTGTCTTTGAATACATCCTTTGAATGATAGGCTCTCCTTGTACAGTGTTGCCTGAAAAAAATTACTTTTACCCTGACTGTAAAATTATGAGAAGATCTGAGCTAATAAGTTGATTGTAGGGATAGAAATAGGGTGTCTTCCTGTAGTCACTTTAACTTACAGTGTATAACATTTGCAAAGTATTTTGCCATGTTTTTTTTCACTAACTGAGAAATGTAGTCTGGCTGGAAAACAGTAGCAGCCTCTAAAAAGGACTTTGCATTGCCAGTTAGTGTACAAGGTTACTTTCCAGCCCAAGTACTTAAATGATTTCACTAGTCAGCATTTGTAGCCTTTAAATCGCATGTGTAATTCAGGCATTTGCTTCTTTGTACTGTCTATATGATATAAACCTTCTCATCTGGGAATGCCATTCCTAAGACACAAGGAGACTATTACACTTCTAAATATTGAACATTGAGAGCTGGGGCTGATCATGATGTTCTCTCAGTGGGGTTCTTCTGCAGGGTATGCTGAACTGGGAGGATTGTTATGGGACATACTGTTCTAACCTTGTTTCTTACAGACCTGACAAACAGACTTGTCAGATCAGTTCCTGGCAGCCTATTCTCCCTTGAAGGCTGCTACTATAGTGTCTTTGGTAACTGCGCTCAACTGCTGGTTCATATTCACAGAGACAAGATAATCCAGCCAGGTGCCCCTATCTACACTTAGTGTAAATTGAATGTGAGTGTCTCATCAAGCCTTTGCTTACTGCCTGGAGAGCTTGTTGCCTTGCATGTGTTTATACTCAATATAGTCAATATACTCATTATACTCAATATAGTCAAATTGTGAACTGTCCAGGAAGTCGAGGAGCAAACTAGTGCCCTGAACTAATATAAAGGCCAGAATCACCAGTTGTCTACTTACAGTAAACTTCCAACCAGCCCAACTGAGTGAAGAGCTGGATAAAACAAAGCAGCAGCTATCTGGAAGCATGTTTTTCAAGGAATAAAATGTATTTTTTTTCCCTAAAGTTGTTTGGTTTTGTTTTTTTCTTTCTGAAATTTTAGGTAATTATCTTCCTACACAGAAAGTATTTTCCTTTACCTTTTTCCCTTTCTGTGGGGGGGCTGTATTTTTGCAGCTACTAATGCTTATGACTCGTCCTGATACTCTGTAAGGTAACAAATAATATCTGTGCAGTGCAAAGTATATAAACACCCCCTGCTGTATTGAATCTGGGCACCTGTTCAACCTTTGCTAACCTGAGCAGCAGCCTCTCAACCTCTCCACACGCTGTTTACTCAAATCTTAAATTATACTATGGAGAAACCCAAGGAACAGGAAAAGCACAGAAAAAAGCTTAAGCTGAGATTTATGCTTCATTGGTGCTTAATAAAGAAAAACTCCAGGGAGTGTACTGTGCTGAGATATTGAGGTTGGGATTCTGTCCATTCATTGATTTCATATCAAATGTTCATATCAGTGCATTCTGGATAGTAACTACAGCATACATTATGAGCTCTGAGGTCTAATTATGTCAAGTAAGAAAATATCAAACAAAATTCAGCTGATGTTTATATAATTTGAATAACTGAATCATCTTTTTCTTTTAAGATCACAACCTCAGCATAGAAAATATTGTCCTGTGCCACTCAGCTCTGCCTGAAAGTTAACTTTAATTTATATGGTGGTCTTATAGCTGATGTAAAGCAGCCTTTAAGAAATAAATTCTCCTCCCTTTCACTAGAAAGACTAGAATTTTTAAATTCAATTTAGATCTAACCAGGAAAAAAAAGTGAATTAGGTTCACATAAAGTCTCAGTGATTACAGTAAAACTACTCACTTGCTTGGAATGCAACATCTGCATAACTGTTTTTATCACTGTAAGTGAAAGTTACCTTCTTATAAATGTTAACACTTTCACTTTTTATATGTACAGAATATGAGGGAGACAGAAGCCTCAAATCATTCATGCAGTATTATTTGAGTAGCGGTTGTAGGTTTTCAAAATTTCTGAAATTGTGGTTGCCAAGTTTGCAGTCAATGAAAAGTGCAAGACTGCAAAGTAAGATAAGCTGACTGAAACACTTCAGTACACTGAAGATAGAATGAATCACATAGCCTGGAGTTTTCTGTGTTTTGATAATAGTTTTCTCAGATAACATAGCTGTTATAACAGGCTAAGAATAATGTGGGTGGCTGATTTTTTTTTGTTTTGTTTTGTTTTGTTTTGTTGCTTTTATTGTTTTTGTTTTGGGGTTTTTTGTTTGTTGGTTTGGTTTGGTTTTGGTTTTGTTTTGTTTTCCCAGAGGCATAGAAACTTCTAGCATGAAATAATTCTGTGTGAAAAGTCTGAAATACTAGTAACAGCCATGATGTGAATTAAGGTGATATTTCATGAATATCTAAGTGATCTAGACAAGAAAAAAAAGTTCAGAATTAACAATTAATCATGTGATTTAAATTAAATATATTAAATTAAAATTATTAAATTAAAATCATGTGATTTAAATTAACAGTAAATCATGTGATTTTAATTAAAAATATATATATAATTCAAAACCTCACATAGGCTGAACCAACCTGACTTTAGCATTTTGGAACAATTATTTTTACCTCCACATCTGTGATCAAGAAGATTTAATAGGATATTTCAGTAATTGGCTTATTGGTTTTGGTTTTTATGGAGAAAAAAATGAGCACCTTCTGTTTCAAATGATTTGAATGAGGTTCATCCTCTCCTAACTTTTACATGTTTTGCACAATCTGTGGGTTAATTAACACAAGTTCAAACCCATAGTACATAATGCACCTTTATAATGAAGATATAATCATAAAGTGCTGCTTGGATGTGGGATGGCTGAAAAAGAGATTTGTTTGGTCCACAGGAAACATTTCTTAAAGAGGCTCAGGAAAAATCTCTAGAAGATTCTGGGCAGGATGGGAAGTGGATGAGGAGCACAGATTCCTATCTGGTGGAAAAAAAGTAGGCTGATACTGATGATTTTTCTTTGTCCCTGGACGTATTAGCAGAGGACATTGGTTCCTAAAGCAGACATCCATTGGAAAGACTTCAGTGATGGTTCCACTGAGGAAATGGAGGCAGTTACTGTACCACATCAAGGATGTGTGTATTGATCTGCTTGGTCTTCATAAGTTGTCATCTAAATAGATAATGTAAATAAAGTGATGCACTGATGTGATTAATATCCATTTATTTAATAATGTACTTTGTCCAAATTTATTTTTTTTATTTTATCAGGGATTTCATATGAGAGCTCCATGGGAAAACAAAATCTATAAATGGTAGCACAAATGCTATACTAAGGTGTATTAGTTTCCTCTCCATATTTCTCTAATTGTCATGGTTTAGGCCCAGCCAGCAACAGAGAACCACGTGGCAACTTGCTTGTTCCTCCCATCCCCTGCTGGTATGAGAGAATTGGGAGAAAAAGGTAAAATCCCATGGGTTGAGAATAAGGACAGTTTAACAGAAGAACACCAAGTGAGAAGAAAACAGAGTAATGCTAATTAAATAATATACAGAGCAAGTCATGTACAATACAACTACTCATCACCTGTAACCCACCACCTAGTCCAGCCACCTGCCTGAGCTACACTCCCCCTGGCCAGCTCCCCCTTTATGTACTGAGCATGACATCAGTATGGTATAGAATATCCCCTTGTCTGGTTTGATCTGGCTATCCTGGCTATGGCCCCTTCCAGATTCTTGTGAAAATTAACCCTATCTTAGACAAATCCAGAACACTAAGAAAGAAGTTTCTGATGACCTAGAAAAGGATATTGAAAACAAATGTGTCTAAGAGATTGTGGCCAGCATGTCCAACTTAAATAGCTGCAGAAAAAAAAATAGAGCAGCTTAATGGATTGGAAATTGATTGAAGGGGGAAAAAAAAAGTCATAAACACAGCTTTGGAAAGAACTTGGTATTATGTATTGAGTGAAAGCCCTGTTTCAGTAAATTATGTATGTGATTGGAAAATTCAGAAATTCAGTTTAGAATAGATAAGGCACACATACGACATTGAAAAACATTTATCTGTTTGTGTGTATATTTCTATTCAGAGGATGTTGCAAAACACCAGATAAATGTATTCATTATTCAGAGAAACTGCTTCACTATCATGAGTCTGGGTACTGTCGTGATTCATGAAGTTCTTGTGGGATGTATATAGACACATGCAGTTTCATAATGTTTAAGCTTGGAATTGATAAGAAAAATCCTATTAATGTGTAGAGTCAGAGTAATCCTATTAATTATATAAGCACTAATCCAATTAGTTTTGAAGTCCTTAAGACATTCCACCAACATTTTCATCAGCCTCCATAGAATTGCCATTAGAGACCACCGATGCTCCAGTTTAGCTTCCCAAGAGTGAGACAATTAGTACAGTTATGGTAGTGTTTTACGTTACACTTCATGAAACATAAAATGCTTATTTTTGTTTTCTGTCCATTACCATTAGTTTACTATCTATCCTGGCCTGTTCTATCTTGTTAGTCTACATGCTACAGTGACAATAGATCAGTAGATACCATGACAAGCCACAGGTTCTTTGGATTCACCAATTTCTTTCACAATTCTCTTTCCAATCTTAACTTGCCTCAGAGTTGTCAAGAACTACAGAAATAATTAGTTGTTCTGAATGGCACCACTTCTAATTGAGGTTACCAATCAAAGGCACAATACTGGAAAAGGAGGGAAAAATAGGATTGAGACTCTGAGCTGACTTTTTATGTCAGACTTTTCAGCCACTTAATTGGTTAGACAGGAGAAACAAACCTCATACACATACCTTTTTGATATGAAGAATTCTGGAGCTTTAGAGTTCAAAACAGTGTTACAATAGACATGTATATAATGCTTCTGGGGTACATTAGTGATTCTTTGCAGTGTAACGTAGCTACTTATCTTCCTCTGAGCTAACATGAGGACCTCTGACGCAGTGTTGCATTGTGCTGTCTAGAACTGTTAGAGTGCTGTACATCTGTGTCATACAGCAGCTCACCTAACAGAAAGGTGGTGCCTCCATGGGAGATGGAGGCTTATATTGATCATGCAAGTCAGCTAGAGTGTATGAATCTGTCAGCGTGTGTCAGTAAAATAATTACCAAATTGTTGCTTTCAAAGACTATACTGTGTTATGGAAAGCCATCTTGCTTTCCAGCATGCTAGGTAGTTGTGGATGGCTCTTGTGTTTCATGTGACTAATGGTATTCTTATCATCTCTCCATGACTATTCCACGTGAATATTCTTCTACTTTCTAAAGTTCTGTTTAATTTTTAGATAGTCTAGCTGAAATCAAGCTTTGAAATTGCATTCAGAGGAAGGTCAGAATTGCTTTTGTGCATGGTAAAACAGCGCATTTGGTGCATGGTAAAAAACAGCACATTTTCTCTCATGATCCCTAGTTTCTCTTGAACTGAGGAAAGTATTTTAAAAATGCTTCACATGCCAAGATCATGGTTGCTTGTTTGGCCCTCTCTGTTTCTGCTTTTATGTGCTGTAACAGACAAACCTATTATTTATGTGCCTTTCTCAGATGCTGCTTCCTGCAGGTGGCTCATCTACGAGTGACCTGTGGTGGTATCTGAGTATTATGTCATTTTTCAACAAGTGGAACATGTCTAGTGATTGTAACCATTCCTGCCTGTACAATGCCTTCACTCTCCTGTTTCCAGATACTGCTCTTTCTTTTAGGTTATAATTTATGCTATTAATAGTCATTGGTACTCCCGGACTGTGCAAGAAATGTTTTAATTGTTGTAACTTTAATCTCAATTGCTTTGATATAGTTATCTTCTATAGCATCAATTATTTAGAGAAGTTTGTAGCTGACCAGTGTCAATTTAACAGGTTCCTTTCCCTTGTCTCTTTCTCCTTGGAGGGGTGGATAATGTAAAAACAACTCATAGAGTAAAAATTTAAGTTCTTGGCCTTGTATATCAGTATGCAAATAAAGTTGAACAGATGTTTACATTAATATTTAATTGAATTTATAACAGGCTACCAGGTGTTACATACATTAGTAATAAGCATTAACTAAAATAAAAGAAAGTATGCATGTGCCTTGAGTAGCAACATGACATGAGAAAGAGGAAAGATCCCTCAGCATTTGAAATTGTTACTATCAGTGGGATGAAAGGTGCAAACCAGCTGTGTCTATTCATGGTTTTTTTCTTACTGTTCCAAATCAGAAAGGGATTTGGCCTGTTAACATTTACTTCTAGGACTGCTTGGGCACATTATAGGAAATCTGAAGCCTTGGCAAAATGGAGAACAATTACAATGAGTGTTGGGGATTTTGGAACTATCATTTCAGAATAAACCTTTCCTCACACAGGTCTGGATCTGAACCCTGCTGAAGTTAATTGGAAATTTTCTATTGGCATCATTAGGTTGTGGATGGGGACTCATTAGAGAAATATTTTGTGTCATTCGGTAGACATATAGGTTGCTATGGATGAGGAGTGCATCACAGAGGATCCCATGTTGCTAGTAGCAATGGGGAGAATTGATTTCAATGTTCTCTTTAAGTGCACCGGGAATAGTTTCCTGGCCATGATTTTCCTCTTAGCTGTGTTTACAATATGTCTCATCTAAAATTCCTGCCTATATGAAGCAATTCCTCATCTACTGACTCCTTTTCATTTAGTACTATACTCATAAATTGCTAACAAGTGTCTAAATGATGGTATTAGACTATTTTTGTTGCCTCTGTCTATGTTGGTATGTTGTCTACATACTCTCTGACTCCATATTTTTTTGGCTTAAATCAACTTCAGGCTTAACATTTAATAGACAAAAGCGATTAGTATATCCAATATTAAAAGGTTTGTTCAAGATCAATTCAAATCTCACATCCCACATTTTCCACTTCTGTCTTGTAGATTATCCCACTTTTTCTTGAAAATAGAACTCTTTTCAAAAAAGATTCTGAACAAGTTTAACCAAATCCTAATGTCATCCCATGAAATACAATTTAAAAAAAAAAAAATGTCAGAACCTTGCAACTTCTTGTCTATAATTACTAATGTTTCATATGCTCTCAGAATAGTATCTGTCATGTTATTTAAAGTAACAATATGTATCAATCACAGCAATGTTCTTATTTTACCTACTGTATTACTTATTATCATGTTAATTTCTGATATGTCAATATGTCTTTCCTTTTTCAGTTCTGAAGTCTGAAAATGAAAGTTAGTGTGAAGCTAGTGTGAAGGCAAGGAGGAGCTGGTAATAAGAAAATTATTAGAATTATTGGGCTGTCCATAACACCCATAAGATTCAGTTACTAGAATTATAGCTGTTTATGAGGAAACTCAGTGATACTTCACCCTCTTTGCCAGCTCAGCATTATATATCTACAGGAAGGCATAAATACCTATCATGTTGATAGCAAACCTTAAGAGATTATGTTCAGAAATAAGTAGGGGGATGGTGTTCTATAATGGAGGCAATTCTAGGAACTGTGAATTGCCAGTTCATCTCACTGAATTGTTTAATCTCATGTTTCAATATTACATGCTGAGCACCAAATCTGTAACTCAAGCATTCCAGAAACTGATGAAAATTCTTTCCCTGCCATATCTATTTGCGTGTTCTAGTTGCTTAGTTTATTTCTGTATTTCATTTGCATGACCTTTATGCCAGGACAGCCAAATTCATGAGTTTATTAAAGAAATCTTTGTTCAAGTCATGAATTAACAAGATACATTAATTATAATAAATGTAATGTAATTCACTAGCAGCAACTTTAAAACATAGATATACTCAGCATACTAACATTAGATATACTCAACAGTATCTTACGGTTACTATGATTATTGATGTTCTGCATCAGTCTGAATATTCTGCTATTGATGTTCTGTAACAGTCTGCATGACTGTTCTGCTTCACAACATCTTTTTGGCTTTGACAAGTTTATGGTACTCAGTATTTAATGCCTGTATATATTTTGGCCATTATGAAGGATCCCTTGAAGGAGAATCTGAAAATCAAGCATTTTGTTCCATGTCTGATGTTTGAAGATGGTAATTTATAAAGCGTTCTTAATTACCATGCTATTCCTTGTGCAGTTCCCCAGTACACAGCATGTGGTATCCACAGAAGACACCTCTTCCCCAAAGGGGAAGAGAAGGGGAATAAGGGAGAGATTATTATGGATTAGAAGAGAAAACTAGAACACTTTTAATGAAAATAACAATAATAATAAAATGGAATATAAAATAAGATATACAGTATTGTACCAAACCTTGCATGATGCCAGTTACATCACTACTACTACTGATGCTGTGGAGTAGGTACTGGGGAAGTGCCAGACTGGATTCAGCAGCAGATGGGAACCGGAGTCAGGAGGTGGATTCTGGAACTGGGTTCGGGAACACATGGATTGATATTGAAGGCAGAGCAGACAGTCGTTCTTGGATACTGGCCACTGCAGAAGAGAGCTTGACCCTTGTGATCCCTCAACTTTATATCAAATATGATGTATATGGGATAAAATCCCTTGTTGGTCACTTTAGGGTCACCTGACTTGTCCACTCCCTGCAGGTTCAGCCTTTTATTTTTTGCACTCCTCAACATGGTACACAAGATTTAGCAGTGACCTTGATCTGCACACCAAGACGTGGTACTAACTGTAAACATTGAGCACTATCACTGCTAGAAGCGGACACTGAAAAAAATCTGCCGTTAACTTCAGAAAGTGCAGCTGATTAGAAGTAGAACTTAAAATCACTAAACAGAATCAGTTCTGTTCTAGATCAAACCAGGACAGATAGAGATAGTGCTGCCTTGGGAAAAGCAAGCTTAATGGCTTGAAATTTCTTTGTAGAAGGGTTATCTTCATTTATGTTAAAAAAAAAAAAAGAATACGGTTAATTTTAGTTGATCTGTTATATTTTCATTTACTATAATTTACTTACTATAAAACAATTTTTCTTGAATATCGTGTTTGTTGATTTTTATATGAATTTAATAAACATAAAATTCCCTGTAACTGAAGGGTTTTGTGAAATGCAACAAACTATGTATCTCTCTGTCATTGTCTCCATTATAAGCTATGTAGAATATATTTCAGTTTGTTTCTTTGCAGCCTATATAATGAAGTTCCTCAATTTCCTATTACTTATGTTAACCATATTTTTTTATTTGTGGAGTTCTTGCATAAAACTAAATGAGATCTTTTAAAAGTCTTACTTCATCAAGTTCTATTGAAGTGCAAAGATTTTATTTCTGTGTGTTCTCTAGAGCTACTGATTTACTTGAAATCCTGTGACATATTGCAAAGAAACAAGATAAAATGAAAATCTGCAGAGTATTCATTCAACAAAGCACAAGTTTTAAAAATAGAAGTGAAGGGAGTATATTAATAAGTCTGAATATAAAGTTGAAAAGACGGTGAAGATGCAAAACAGCTAATCTTGTTTATTCCATTAATAACAATCAGTATATAAAACATATTCTAAGACCTAGGAAATGGACGACATTTTATGGGCTTTGAATCAGGCATCTGGAGAAATTGTACTGTGTAATGAGATACTTCGGGTAATTTTCTGGTTCTTAGTCTTACATCATACAACTACTTGCTTAATAATCATACATACATACAATGCAATCACATTACTTATCTTTTCCTACAGGTGAAGTAATTCAGATGCATTTCTGTTGTTTCTAATTATACCACTGGAATTAGAATTTTGATATGAGAGCTGATGTCTGGAAAGAATACTTGTCTATCAGTAGTAGAACAAACAGTAGGAAAAATTAAATTACTTACATTTTTCAATACCACACTACTATAGCTAAGCACACTTTCCCGAGCTTCTTATTTTTAATTAAAAAAGATAAATCGTCATCATTATATTCCATAATTTCTTTTTTCAAGACAAATTAATAAAATAGTTGCTGCTACTACTTACATGATTAATTGAAGACTGAAAATGACAAGCAGTTTCAGTGAATGAAGCAAGTTACAGAGCATCAGAGAGAAGGACAGGAGACAAGAAAAAGATCTAATGTTTGAATTAGAAAGAAAAGCTCCTGGAAATAGAAAGGGAACTAAAGTGAAAGGTAGTCCAGGAGAGTGTAAAAAGCAGACAGAACTGTTAGTAAAAGCAATTTGTTAATGATCATTTTATTGATTCATTCTGAAGCTTTTTCTTTCTGCTAATATTTTGGTTTGAGGTAATTCCTTCTTGCGGTCTATTAGGAAAGACAGGTTTTGGTTCTAGAAATGAAGATGTAGAAGCCTTGACTAACTACCAAGTACACAGAAACTGCAAGCTCTTTCTTGCCATTTTGCCAAATCTAGAGTCCTGGGTGAGGAAAGGGAACATTGTTGATAGAATTCTCAGGGGTTTTTTCCTTCTATGAAAAGAAAGAAGGCAAGAAAACTTGCTGGATAAGAAAGAACAGGTTGGAGCTTCATTCCCATGTGAAAAAAAGAGCTGAGGGACTGCATACAGTTCAGGATCTGGCTGAGTAGCTGGATAAATACCTGAACTGAACTGCTTCCGATACCACTGAGCTAATGTACAATCCAAGATGTAGAAGTTAGATGGCTATGTTATACTGCATGCTATATTACATACATGAATAAGAAAGTAAAACTTAATTTAGAAATGTAATAATAGCATGATTCTAGGACATATTGCACCCTGTGAAAAGGAGAAGCATATTATTGCAATGACTGGTTTCATTTCTGGTGAAAAGAAATGTCAAAAAAAAACAACACAACCCAAAGCAAAACAAGATCAACCACCAGACTATAAGAGAGTAAATCATAGGGTCCCTCAAGACCCTATCGAACTGTCAGTAACTGATATGAAGGGGACAGGTTTGCCTGTAGAATTCATGCCATGTTCCTATTCCATCTATGCTCCTACTACAAAAAGCAGCTGTGTTCCTTTGCTTAGGAGACTTCCCTGAACTAGCCTTTCCCCTGAAAAAAGTTACCAATATTGATCAGGTTAAGGAAATCACATACTTATTTTTAGCATAATTTAGAAGCGAGTTTGCCATACATACCCATGTTCCTATGGAGAAAAACCCTAAGAAGTCTGATGTATCCACTCAGACAGACCTGGCCAGGAGGGTTACTTCAGTGCAGGCAGTAGGTTGCAGCAACTGCCTACACCTTTCTCCTGATTTAAAGGAAAAAACTTGCAAAAGGTGTGCACATGTTGATGATCTGCACCAGGAGAGTGAGTTGCAGGAGACAGTCATAAGGCATCAGAGTAGCATCAGAGGAGCTGAGACGAACGTAGGTAGTTGATTTCAAAACCATGTTCTGTACTGGACACCACTGAGATAGAGGTACCTTGGACACTGGTTACCTAAAAAAGCAGGATTCTGCTTTCTCCTCCACCCTCAAACATTACCACTTGAAAACAGATACAAAGCTTGAGACACCTGTAGAGACCCACAAGAAAGCTCTACATGGAGAAACTTCACCAACTGCACAAAGTGAATACCATAAAAAGAAATGATGTGTGCTCATAGTGGGTGACTGACCTGACAGGGAGTCACAAAGGTCTGCTGACTCCCGGGAGCTAAGATCTGAGACATTGCTGAGAGGATGCCACAACTTGTGGAGCATTGACTATTCACTGTTACTCTTCCATGTGAGCATGAATGATTCTGTGAGCCAGAATCTGGATTGTAGCAAGGAAGACTATAAAGCCCTGGGGGTGCAAATGAAAAATGTTGGTGTCCAAGTTATCTTTTCCATTTTACTATTTAGAGGAAAGGGAGGAGACAGACAATTAAAATCAACGCCTGTCTATTTGGATGGTGCCATCACAAGGAAGACTGGAGAAAATGTGGGCCTGCTGCTGAATGATGCGGGTGCCCTGGTGATAGAGTATACAGAGAAGGTGAAGTTACTGAATGCCACCTTTACATCAGTCTTTACTGCTAAGACCAGCCTTTAGGAATCCCAGTCCCTTGAGGAAAGAGAGAAAGTCTGGAGGAAGACTCTCCCTTGGTCAATGAGGACTGGGTTAGAGATCATTTAGGGAAACCGGACAGCCATGGGCCCTGAAGGGATGCACCTATGAGTGCTGAGAGAGCTGGCTGATGTTAATGCTTTCCTTTATCTTTGGAAGGTCATAGAGAATGGGAGAGGTGCCTGAAGACTGGAGGAAAGCCAATGTCACTCCAGTCTTCAAAAAGGGAAATCAGTAGGACACAGAAGAGTACAAGCCAGTCATCCTCATCTCCATGGAGATGAAACAGCTCATTCTGGAGTTCACCCCAGGAGCTGTCAGCACGGATTCACCAAGGGATAATCATGCTTAACTAATCTGATAGCCTCCTATGATGGAGTGACCAGCTGGGTAGATGAGGGGAGTCTATCTCGACTTCAGCAAGACTTTTGACACTGTTTTCCATAATGTCTTCATAGGTAAGCTCAGGAAGTGTGGGTTATATGAGTGGACAGTGAGATGGATTGAGAACTGGATGAATAACATTACTCAGTGTTGTGATCAGCAGTGCAGAGTTTAGATGGAGGCCTGTAGGTGGCAGTGTTCCCAGAGGTCAGTCCAATCTTGTTCAACATTCAGCAATGACCTGGATGAAGGAACAGAGTATACCCTCCACAAGTTTGCAGATGATGCAAAACTGGGAGGAGTAACTGACACATCAGAAGTCTGTGCTGCCATTTAGTGAGACCTTAACAGACTGGATAGTTGGGCAGAGGAAAACTATGAAGTTAACAAAAGCAAGTGTAGAGTCCTGCACCTGGGGAAGAATAGCTCCATGAACCAGTATAGGTTCATGGATTTTAATATAGATTTCGACATATATATTGTAAGTAATACAATCATTTGTATGATCACAATTTGTATTTAAAATAATCATATTAAACATACTGTTTAGAATAACTAGTTTGGATAACTTGTATAATCTCCAGGTATGAGACTCAGATCCATAATGCTATCTAATTACGCTGAAAAATAGGTTGAAAATATTGCTGCTGAATCACTAGCAAACAGATGACTCTTCAATTGACAGCAACTTACTTTGAGGAAAGCATATTGCAATTAAATTGTTCTAGACTGAAGATCTTGTGATGTCCTAGGAACATCACCGAGTGATGCTTTAATCCTACACTTGAGTTGAAAAGAAATTTTATAAATTATTAACTATTTTTAACATTTTCTATATTTGAGCAGAATCACTTTTTAAAATGTAGATTAATCCAGTTTTCAGAGTTTCTCTGTCATAAACCAGAGCTCCTGGTGTATGATAGAGCATCATCCTGCACCTGGCAAGAAACAACCCCATGAATCAGTACAGGTTAGAGGTTAACCTGCTAGAAAGCATCTCCATGGAGAAGGACTGGGAGTTCTGATGGACAAGTTAACCATAAGCCAGCAGTGTGCTCTTCTGACCAAGAAGACCAATAGTATCTTGGGGTGCATTAAGAAGAGTGTGGCCAGCAGATTGAGGGAAGTTCTCCTCCCCCATCTGCTCTGCCCTAGTGAGGTCATGTCTGCAGTATTGTGTCCAGTTCTGGACTCCCCAGTTCAAGAGAGACAGGGAACTATTGGAGAGAGTCCAATGAAGAGCTACAAGGATGATTAGGGGACAGCAGCATTCCTCTTATGAAGAAAGGCTGACAGATATGGGTCTGTTTAGTCTGGAGAAGACTGAGAGGAGATCTTATCAATGTTTGCAAATACCTAAAGAGTGGCTGTCAAGATGATGGGGCTAGTCTCATTTCAGTGGTACCCAGTGATAGGACAAAGGGCAACAGGCACAATATAGAACACAGGAAGTTCCATCTGAACTTTTCAGTTCCACTTGAACCATTTTTTTTTACTGCACTGGAACAGGCTGCCCAGAGAGGTTGTGGAGTCTCCTTCTCTGGAGATACTAAAAATCTGTCTGAATGCGATTATAGCAACCCGTTCTAGGTGAAGCTGCTTCGGCAAGGGCACTGGACTGGGTGATCTCCAGATGTCCTTTCCAACGCCTACAATTCTGTGATTCCTTTAATAGACACATAATGATTCCTCCGAACACTTAGCAAGTTTAGCTCATTAGATGAAATAAAAGACTGTCTGACCAATGTAATTTTTTCAAATGTGAATGTTGAAGTTGTGTTTGTTGAGGTTAATTGCTTGAGTTGAAATTACATTGAAGTACTCTTCTATCCCATGTACTCGTGTTTCTTGCTTTCAAGACAAATTTAAATGCTTTCTGTTTAATATAAAATGCTGACCCTCTATTCACTATAGATTCATTAATCTACCATGTTTAATTTTTTATCAATAAAGAGGTAATCTGTTGCTTTCGGTGCTGAAACGATTTTTGAGAAGTCTTGAAGCTTTTGCTAAAAGGCCATCAAGCATACATGTTGTCCACATCTGCTTATGCTATGCAATTCCATACTACACTAACTACATTCCTCAGGTTTTTCAGCTATCCATCCCATACAGTACACGTTCAATCTGCATTGGCTCTGAAGGCTCAACTTGAATCTTATGGTACTTTTCATCATGCATTGCATCAATGTATGTAAGTAAAAGGGGTTTAAAAAGTCATTCTTGATCATAGGATTCAATACAAAACGGAAAAGCGGATATCGAGGAAGCTCATGTGACTGAATATAGTCTGTTATCTGAGGGAGTGGATGGGCAGAAGGGTCAATGTATTCCCTGTTTTAAACTGGATAGACCTAGTGCTCTAAGTCTGTAGACTGTAAAGTCTACTTATAGTGACATCTAAAGCACTGGATAGCAATAACAGAAAATTCCCACAGTAATATGTGCAATAAAGGTATTTTATAGATTTTTCTTGGCAATGCACTTTCAGTTCATTCTGTTGCACCAGTGCTGTAGCTTAGGTTAGATGTGGCATGGCAATAGAAAATAGGTCTTCAGTTGTTGAAATACCACATATTTTAATTATCAATGGAAGCCTGATAATTTTTCCTGCACTGGTGAAAAATCCATAGATGGAGTTTTCTGGTGTGAATAGCTTCAGTAGTCAAAAGTTTTGAGTTATTGATGTATATGTGTCTCAGAAATGATTAATGTCCCAATACTGCTTTATTACACTCACATATTTAAGACACCTATGGTTTAGTTTCTATTTGTGTTATATATGTGTTGTTCTCAGAATGATGTGGACTTTTCCCTTGAGTTTGAAAATACAGCTTGTGGATATGATAGATATATTAATATTTGTTATTATGAAATGCATAATGAAGATGCCCTATTACTCAACATAGAATTAATTTCACAGCCATTTAAAATTGCATAGTAATGTTTCATTTTGTGCAGCACGGGACTTTCTTTATTCTAATCCATTTCTGATAGCTACTTGATCCACAATACTTATTTTTTCTTATAATAAATTGAACAATCATATATTTAGAAATTTTCTTCCAGGAGTTGGAGAAAAGAATTGTTAGACCTTACTATGCAGTAGTCCAAGATTTTTTTTAATTAAAATTGATATTTAGATGTGCCCTTTAATTTTAGAGTCAATAATTATTAACCTCTGTCCAGATATACAGATGTTCTATAATTTTTTTTTGCTTTAAAAAAAAATCTGTTCATCTGAATAGTAGTTTTGATATGCTTCCTTTCCATGTGTAAAAAAAAAAAGCTTGTAATGATGGATTAGGTTATAGTGTCCTTATCTGCAAAGGAAGGATTCTATAAATCCCTCACAGAGTGTCGTTTTACAAGATCTGTTTTCCCAAGTCCACTACTGGACTTTGGGTATCCAATAATGGTAATAAAATGGCATTCTGTGTCTGCAAATTACTAAACACAAAGCTGTATACAGTCAATGAAACCAAGGTATAGAGAGCTGGGCAAAGTAGTGGATCTGATTGCACAGGATATGGTCGTTATTGCTGTTCCTTCCTGCTTCCGCAGCAGTGCAAGATTTTGAAAACTTGCATTACTGACTACAGAAGTAGAATGCAACTTCTAGTGTTAGGTTACCTGAAAAGAATAATCCCAAGTGTCACTAGCCCTGCTGCTAGGACATGCCCTCTAAACCCCTAGGGATACTGAGATGAGTTGTTGGGGTATTTCAGACAAGGCCACATGCAGAAAATGAGGCAACCATGCGTGCCCTCAGTGAGGCAGTGGGGAGATACAGAAGCGTCCAACAAATATGACATACTTTTATTGTACCCCTGGCATGCACAGATGGGCAGGCAAAGTTGTGAGTAAGCCAGTTAAACTGCATTTGCCTGAAAAAGTTCGATGCATGTAGGGGAGTCTTTTTATACTGCCTCAGGTGTAAGAGTCATCTTCTCTCGCATGTCAGCTGGATTCCAGAAACCCTACTCATTTTTGGACTGAGAACTTTCTGGAGTTCATGGTCATTGCACATGCTACGTACACTTCTAATTTGTCAGTTTCCATTTCCTTCTGCTCTCCTTCCATATGACCAAAGCAACAATCCCTCCTGGGATCTCCCAAAAACTACTGAGGGGTTTATTCCACAGTTTCTGCTTGATAATTGGTCTGATTTTGGCTGAACATCATACTTCAGTTCACTCATTTATTGAATAGTCTGGTAACTATTTTTCAAGGGTTTGTTTTCCTTCCAAAGGGAAAAGTTCTTCGCATTTTTTCATGACACTCCAGCTCATGAAAATTGCTGGATTCACTACTGTTTGTACCAGCTGAAGCTATGACTCAGTACTTGCACTCTTAAATGCTATTGAGAAAAACATCTCATTTATATCATGACACAAAATGTCCATAAAGGATAATTAGTAAAATGTAACATTCTTTAATCTTTCAGCTACATTACTGCTATGAAATGTGTGGAAATACTAAAATTTTAAACCATATTTTACATAGAGAGTTATCTGATTATCGCCACAAGTTTTTGCAGCAGTTTTTAAGTTAGTCTTATTCATTTTTAGCATGACAGCTGGAGCACAGCATGCATAAGGCATAGTAAGAGACAAGGAAGCTAATAGTCAGTTCTGTCTATCTGTTCTGGCAAAGAAAAGAAACAGGAAATAAGCAAGATTTTTTAAATTGTTGGATAAAAGCAACAGAAACTACATGGCAAACTGAAGCAGCAGAGATTACTTCATTATTCTGTCTCAGGTTTGTTTTTCAGAGACTAGCTAGATTTTTCTTTGTTTTCAATTAAACTACTGTAGTGTACATTGAGAGATCTGTCATTTATCTATCAAATAGTTGTGCTGGAAATGCAGTTTCACTATAAACATTTCTCTGTTGCTCCTCACCCTGCAAAGAAGTTGTCTTGAGTAGAAATTTCCTCTATTTGATCATGACATTTTGATGCTTGTTTGTTTCTACAAACTGGGTCTTATTCAGCCTTTTTGAAGCTAGTATTTAAAAAATAACATGCACTAAGTGATTAAGAATGTGGAAAAAAAAAAGTTTCATTTTGTTATTCATTCATACTGGAAAAAAAAGAAGAAAACCAGTGTAGAGAGCTCACTGGTTTTAGAGAAGATAAGCTCACAAGCTTAAAAATATATATTCAGCTCCCCCACTCTCACATGATATTCTCAGTGGGACTTTTCAGGTAGGTTTTTTTTTGCTAATTATATTTTAAATTATATGGGATTTATAGGTGATCTGCTACACATATAATTTTTTTTACAGTTATTCTTATTAATAGAGTGGATTCAAAATGAGCTCTGAAAACTTAGCTCCAGCAAATATTATTGAACTTCAAAGAAATGATAAAGACAACACTATAACCAGTCTAAAACTATGAGAAAAATAAGTTTCTCATTGTTCTTCTCTTTTCAAAGGAAAATGAAAGCTAATGTAAAATGCAAACAAAAAGCTCAAGAAATATTGGCCAACAAAGAATATCAATTTAGGGAATTCAGGCTTACGTTTAATAAAATTTCGGTTCTATTGTCTAAATTTAACATTCATCTTCCTGCATTATGTTCCTGGCTTCAGTGATATCAAGCTGGACAGTTTTTGACAAAGTTTCATCTTTCTTAATAGAAATAATGATCCTGAAGTTTATTTGTAAAATGTCATTGAAATAGATGAAAAATGTTACACGGCATTAGATATGATTTATTTTTACTTGTAATAGAGTTCTTTTGTACCACTGTGGAAAACTAGGGGAATGTCAGATTAAATGGATCTGTAGTGAAACATCCACATTTTTTAAACAAGCCATCCTCCTGCTACATAAATACACTAAGTATCAGTGTTATTAAATACACATCATGGAAGTGTTAAGAGGGATTAAAGAAGAGCATCAGTCTTCATCTGAATAGCTGCTAATGGTCAATGTGACCCAGACACAAGTTTTCACTGAAGAAGTAAAGAATTTAAGAGAAAATATTCCCTTTATGGGCTCAAGTTGCCTACCTTATAGTTAATGACCTCTAAATCAACACTTGATGGTTTAGCACATGAGAAATTCAGGCAGAGGTGGAATACTTTATACACCTATTGACATTCTAAAGCAGTTTGCTTTCTGACCTTTCATGACAGAATGAGTTCAGCCAGCAAACAAAGAATGTCAGAACTTGCTGCAGAAACTGACTGCAATTATGAGACTAAGAAAGGAAACAAATGCCTATGGCAATGTTTTTAGATTGCAGAAAGGTGGGCAGATTATGATTACAGTACTTAATAGTGGGGTGACATGTAGACACCATTTTAAAAGGTCATGCCTGCCTGAGTTGGGAGTGGTTTCTTTGTAATCGCTTTTCTGAAGTTGTGTCTTTATGTGATGAAAGAATATGACTGTGTAATATTCCTGGAAAACAGACACACAAAAAATAGTATTTCTGGAAATTGCATTGCTGATTGTCATACTTGAGAAAGTGTCAAATGCAATTCAGAAAATAATGATAATTTCTAGTTTGATCTCTTAGTTGACTCTGTGTCATGCCTTTTGAACTACATCCTCACGTAGTTCCGGTTTTTGTTAATATAAACCTGTTCAATCTGAAGCACCTTGTTTATACTTTGCAATGTGTCATTTTAAAAAGATAATGCCATATCTTCTGATGTATTTGTGCTCCTGGCAATCAAAAGAGTTTCATCAAAAAATTCAATGAGGATATGCTGGAAAAAGTTGCACAAATACCCAGAATCTTCATTTGCTTTTTCTCCATACTCTTTGGGCCTTTTCTATGCCCTGGAAAAACCCAGGTCTTAGAAATTGGAATTAGGCCTTTGAGTTTGGATTATGCCTTTCGCTGACCTATATCAAAGAGGGTGTTGCAGTCGCTTTTCTTATCAATTGCTGTTATTGGGAAAAACAAAAAAAGCAAGTGAGTTTTTATTTTTTTTGTAACTTCAGTGCGTCTTTTATTTGATTTCTGTTCTGAGAAAAACAAAACAAAACAAAACAAAACAACCATATAAGAACTGTGAAGGATTTATCAGATGAATGTTGCATCCTTTACAATTTTTCATATGTTTTTTATCTTGGTAGTGGTTTACCATTTTAATGGAAAATTATGGGGCTTTGACAGCAATTCTGTAGGAATTTTTGTGTCAAACAATGATAAATGTGTCTCTTTGGTTTAACTGATACTTGTGTAGCTGATTTGGGTCTGTCTACCATGTGAAACTATTTTTTTTTCTCTGCTGGTCTTGATATTATAGGGTAGCTGTGGCTACTCCTGACTGGGAGCTGCCCTGAAGGACAGTTCCATCATATGTGCAGCTGCAGTGCCACAGATGTTCAGTTAAACAGAACTTTTCACTGAAATAACTTGGACATACAAAAGGGATCTTGGAAGAACAGGATTCACATATACAAAATGATCCCTCATCTCCTTAATCTGCATCAGCATGCTTTACACAGTATTCCTCAAGGATGTGAAGGGCGGACTATGGCACAATATCATCAGTTTCCAGTCATAACTGTCAATTTCAGCAGTCATTCCACTGTGGCAACCTGAAACTTATTCATACAGACAGCAGACACATATAGGCTTTTACAGTCTTTTGAATTTTTAAATAAAGTTCTTTTAATGTAATAATTTAAAACAAATCTGCAGTGCCACCCTAGTGATATGAATATGGGAAATACAGAAATAGAATATGTTCAGAATAGTCAAAATATTTTACTTTTCAGATTGGTTTGAATGATGTTATATTTATAGAATTAAACTCTGAAAAAGGGCTCTGGATTTGTCTACTTTTTTTTTTTTTTTTTTTTCTTAATAATTTCTCTTTCAGAATAATAATAAGCCTCTGCAGGCAAGGTACTTCTGGAGGATTATTTCACTGAACAGGTGGCTGTATGTACTTGACCTTCAGTCCCATGTGACATGATACCAGAGGAATAGACTTAATCCTCTAAAAATGCCCTATTTGCGGTGTCTAATGCTTTGAATATCACCTGCCCCCCTGCGTTTTACATCATAAGAAATTCATATGCTTTCTAGGATGAATACATTTAACACTTATTTTGCAGAATGACAATATAGTCACTGTAACTACTGCAGGGTTGTTGGTTTTTTTTTTTGGTTCAGCACAATAGTGAGGATTGTCATTTTATGGTAGACAGAATGAAGCTAGGATAAGGTGAGAAACAAAGTTCTTGATGTTAGAGAGAGAATCTCCCAGTCTGTCGCTTTATGGTGCCAAAGGAACCACCAGCACCTGAAGGCAGCTCCCTTCCCCGCTTCATGTGGGTAAATCCATCTAACTTTGTGAAGATCATTCTGCCTCTTGGGCAAGAGCTTGGAGTGCAGGTTCAGCCAGAGTGGGAAATCATGGAATAACATTTGGCTTGGAAGGCAAATGGCAGTGGAGTTTGTCTAACTAGAAAGTTTGCATGGTAGATTCTTATTCACAAGGTCATTTTGTCTGCCTCTGTGTGACTCAAGTACTGTATCAAGCCAACTCAGGGGAGGGTAGATGTCAGAGTTAAAGCTGAATTTCAGATCCTGTAACACTAAGGTAGCGTATAATATTTGCTGAGGGACACTGGTGCTTTGATTATACGTCACAGGAGGGTTATGTATTCTGGCAGCCTTGAGGTTTGTGCCACACATCTTCCCCAAACAGGATCTGTGTGCAAATACTCTGTAAAGGGAATGATGGCTCCCCAGATGCCTATGGACATTAGTTGATAGTTTTAAAGCATTCCTCCCTATCCAGGATTCAGCAGTGCAGAACAATATATTAAATCCTTTAGTGCAGAAGAGCCTCTGTCATTGGAGGGAAGTGAGTACAGAAATGTGAAACCAAGTGAGCAATATGAACAGCTGAATATTCCCTGCTATTTCTTAGTATCAAAGTGTGAAGGGTTTTTTCCCTTTTGTGTCTCTTCTAAGACAAGCATGTCTAGTGCAGAATAAGATTTTTTTTTTTTTTAATCAATTGCCAAAATGATGTAGTGAGCAGCTGACTTGCACAACTTGGTAATGTCTAGAACAAGCACTAGAGAATTTTTAAGGATATTCATGATTGTATTGCTGCCATCAATATGGTAGTATTACGTTCAATAGCCTTACTGTGTCCCATCAACCTCTGTAAGACTAAACCAAATTTTACTGGAGTATGGCATACACCAAATGATAATAGGCTAACAAAGGTAGCGTGTTTTTAAGTTTGAAAGGATAGAAGGTTTTCTCATTAATGGCTGCAATGGCTGCAGTGCACAGCTTAGAAGCAAAATGAAAGATCATTCAAGTTCAGATTCCTGTCCCTCTGGTGCAGGGGAATCCTACAAGATCATGAGTTTGCTGTTAGTTGCTCTAAATTTTCCTAGATTTTATCTAGCATTATTCGCTTTCTTTATGTGTGCTGAAAAATATTTTATGCAATACATGATTTTACAAAAAAACCCTAAAATAATAATATCAGAGAGGTGGAATGTTGCAGCATTCTTACACCTATTACTGCTACTTTATTAATGCATTTATAAGGGAAAATATTAAATATTTATAAGGTTTACTCTGACCTGCTATGCTGATATGAATCATGTTGTCATGTGAGAAGGTTGGAGCATTGAGAACACACACATTATCTGTATATAGACTGCTTTCTACATTTCTAATTTACCCAATTACTTAGTAAGTATAATCCGTTACATCTGAAAAGTTGAAGCAGGAAAATTTAATGATTAGAAAATGAAAAAGCAACACTTTGTCTGCCAAAGTTGTGCTAGGACCTGCTACGGAATAGCAGCAACATTGATCAGTTGTGGTGTCCTTAACCCTGGGGGATGAGGCAGGAACACTTCACAATGCTGTGACTCACATTTATACTTGTTATCACCTTTGTGGTTTTTACCATAGAAGTCATTTTACATATGCTGGGTAACTGCATCTTTATCCTCTTTGTTATGCCCTAAAACAAATTCTAGCCAGCACTCAAGGTTACATTCCTTTTGTAACTAATCATTTGAATATAGATGCTGGAGGCCTTTGGCTACATGCTGTGACTTTCATTTTCAAGGTCTCTAGTATCATCTTGTGCCGATGTTCTCAGGATCCCGACTTTGAGGTGTGGAAAACGTGTCATCAGTCTTATTGAAATAATAATGGCTCTCTGTAAAGATTCAATGTGATGTTTTAGATGCTAGACTGATTCTCAGATGGTATAAATCAGTGCAGCTACACTGACTGTCAGGGCTCTGCTAACTTGAACCAACTGAATATGGGGTCTTTTTAAATATTTCTGTCTCTCATCAGATGTGCAATTTGATTAAGCTTTTCTCTTAAGAAATGTATAATTTTACGCACTTGTACTCACTGAATTAAACACACTTGTTAGAGTGAACAACCTCAATTCATTCATAATCCAATCTCAATCGGATTAGTTAAGTTGCTGATTATCTTCTATTTCTTTTGGGTTCGTCCCTGCACTGCAAGTGTGTGATTCACAGTATTCTATCTTGACAGTGCATTTGTCATACTTCTACTTTAATTTTCTAGCATAGAATAATAGAATTATAGAATTGTTTTGGTTGGGAGACACGTTTAAGATTTTCAAGTCCAAATGTGAACCCAGCACTGCCACATCACCACTAAACCATGTCCCTAAGCACCACATTTACATGGCTTTTAAATACCTCCTAAGTTCATGACTCCACCACTTCCATGGGCAGCCTGTTCCATGGATTGACAAATCTTTTTGTGAAGAAACTCTTCCGAATATATAATCTAAACTTCCACTGGCACAACTTGTAGCCATTTCCTCTTGTCCTATCACTTGTTACTTGGGAGAAGAGGCTGACCCTCCACCTTGCTATAGCATCCTTTCAGGTAGTTGTAGGGAGTGATAAGGTATCCCCCGAACTTTCTTTTCTCCAGTCTAAACAACCCCAGTTCCCTCAGCTACTCCTCATAAGACTTGTTCTCAAAACCCTTCACCAGCTTCACTGCCCTTCTTTGGACATGCTCCAGAACCTCAATGTCCTTCTTGCAGTGAGGTGACCCCATTTGAACAGAGTATTCAAGGTGTGGCCTCACCAGTGCTGAGTACAGGGGGACAATCACTCCTCTAGTCCTTCTAGCCACTCTATTTCTGATACAAGCCATGATGATGTTGGCCTTCTTGGCCACCTGGGCACACTGCTGGCTCATATTCAGATGGCTGTCAACCAGCACCCTTGGGTCCTTTTCTGCTGGGCAGCTTTCCAGCCACTCTTGCCTAAACCTGTAACATTGCTTGAGGTTGTTGTGACAAGTGCAGGACCTGGCACTTGGTATTGTTGATCCTCATATCATTGGCCTCAGCCCACTGCTCCAGCCTATCCAGATCCCTCTGCAGAGCCTTCTACCTTCAATCAGATGAACAGACCTGCCTAACTTGGTGTCATCTACAAACTTACTGATGGTGCCCTCAATCCCCTCATTCAGATCATTGATAAAGATATTAAAGAGAATTGGCCCCAATACTGGAAGCTCAGGATCACCACTTGTGATTGGCCTCCACCTGGATTTACCTCCATTGCCCACCACTCTTTGGGTCCAACCACCCAGCTGATTTTTTAGCCATAGAAGCATGCACCACCAAGCCTTGAGCATCCAGTTTCTCTGGAAGAATGCTGTGGGAAACTGTGCCAAAAGCTTTACTAAAGTCCAGGTAGACAATGTCCACAGCCTTTCTCTCACCTACTAGGTGAGTCACCTTGTGATTGAGAATGAGCTCTGGTGCAGCCATTCATATTGTCAATTGGTGAATGCAAAATCAGAACTGTCCTCAACTCTGAACAGCGCCTAAGGACTCTCACAAGTGAAATGTGTACAGTAGTATGCCAGTGTACCCAATAAAGTAATCCCTCCCCACATGCATTTGAACAGTAAATTATACCCATAGTTCATTTGGAAAGCAAGGCAAGTTTTAGAGTGTGTCTTTCATCCAGTTGCTATGTGGCTTTAAAACTAATCTGTCTCAAACTAATGCAGTTCTGTGAGTAGAGTCTAGAGATTTTCTCCTTGTTTTATAACGTTCCCCCTTTAGTGAGCTTGTCAGGGATTTAGTATAGTTTATTGCAAAGCCTGGCCCTGCTCCCGGTTTTGCCTCACATCTGCTGGATATCCATCGTCAGGTCACTTGTATGTGAGATACTTGGCTTTTCCTTCTGTTAATGAGAGGACCAAAGCTGACACTGCTGTTAAGATCTCCTGGAGAAAACAGAAGCTTTGTTTAACAGTGGAATGTTCTGGCATGCTACACATATCTGCAAATCCATCTCCATTACATCTTTCTTTCTACACTTTGATTTTATTTACTGTATTCATGACACTGAATCTGAGAGGACTGCAAGAAGCTACAAGTTGGTCCATCAGTGCTGATCTGGAGTCCTGGCACGACATGAAGCTCTGGTTCTTGTATTCCCCAAAAGTCAGTGGATTTAAGAACCTCCATCTGAAAGAGAGTATCAGATAGCAAAGGTGTATTTATTATTGCCCTGAAAGCTTCTTAAATGAATGGTATGCCAAACTGACACCTTGATGTATTTTTCTCCAAAGCAGAACCTACAGCTCATCTAATGCATGTCTCTGATGAAACTCTTAAGCATGATGACACTGAGAAAACTCATAAACTCAGGCCTAAGGATGTGATCACATATTGTGTTGGTTCACTTACCGTGTCCTCTTGTTATTCTTGGAATAAAGTAAAGGTCACTCCAGAGGGTTAACATTTGTCCTCCAATTTTTTGTTTAACTGTATGTTCTTGCATTTCATCACAGTAAACATTCCTAGTAACTCTGTCTTCTGATGAGAAAATATCTGCTTTATGGTTGTCTGAGAATCCACAAATGTGTTATGTATAATAACACTAGGGAGAATATAATTTGAATTTATGAGGGTTATTTTTTCCCACGGTAGATGTATAATTCAATTAACATTAATATTAAATCTAGATACCACTTTACCTTTGCTGCAGCATGCACCTAATTACTTTCTGTTAACTTAAATTCTTTTGTAGTTGCAACAATGAAGTTATTCTTAATTTAGCTAGCATATCAAGTTGGGTTTTTTTAGGGCTAGTGAATCCGGTGTCTGTTTCTGTACATTCTAGCTTCAGACTGGCTATGAAACTGATTGATTTTTTATGTGATTCCTTCCACTGTAAGTACTCTGTTTAAAATCAGTTTTAAAAATCTGTTTAAAATGAATGAAATAAACCACCAAGAATTAAAGAGTTCTGTCTGAAGGTTGGAATATATGAACATTTTTGCCTGTCCCTAAACAGTGTGTCTGAAATTCTAAACACAAGGAATATAACAGGAGTTTTGGGGAGTTACTCACACTGAAGCTAAGAACAGGTGTAAATGTCTCCGTGACCAGGCTGGTGTACATGGTAAAACCTAGACATCAATTAAAATAAAATGTTTGGTCTTTAATGTATTAGAGATTTTAAACTAAAATATGGTTGTGTATGCCTTTAAGCACTGGTACTGTGTAATGAAGGGAAAGAAAAGCTTTCTGGGCATCAGTGAGTTTGGTAGGATACTGTAAAGTGTCTACCATCTGCTCTGACAGAGGTCTGTACCTTTGCTGTTAAGCCCAAACTTCACATGAACTGTCATCTTCTTGTACATTGATTTAAACAAGATCTTCTTGGGCCCCTTCTTTCACAAGACAACTTGTTAGTTGTCTTATTACATGAATCTAACTCTTCTCAAAAATTTATCTTCCAACTGACAAGATTTGCTGGAATGGTGTATTGACAAAAAGCCAAGTAATCTGTAGAGTTATTTTTATTTTCTGGTATTCTCAGAAGTGCTTTTGGAATGGAGGGCTTCTTTTAAAATGACAATTGATACGTAAAAGTCACAAAATATACACTTCAAGGTCCAAAACCAGTTTATTCTCTGATAAATTGTCCTGTGGGAAAAATCAATTACAATGCCAGGAGATAGAGTTTAATCATGTCTTTTGAAAGGTCAAATGAAAATGAAAAGTCATACTCAGATTTATCCCTTCTCAGAGAATAAATGTTTTGCATTTAGAACTATCTTGGCCCCATTTATATAGCTATCTATATCTGTATCTATTTATATCTATATCATATATATACCTGTACCTACACATATATATATATGTATACATATGTGTACATATGCAAACACACACACTCCATAAATGCCTTCTTCAATGCATTCTGTTACAGCAACCTGATCTTCAGTTACTCAGATTTATGATTAGCGACATACTGAATGGTATATAAATGTTTTCCCATGAGGGCATAACAGGATTATATATCTGGCAAGAGCTCCTATTTTTGCCTTAAAACCACTTAAAATTCTTTGTGAGAAACAAGAATGAGGAGGGAAAGTAACCTTGAGGCAGCTTTCTCACAGTAATTACAAATAATGCAAACCAAGTTGATTAACAAAGCCTAAAAGACCTAGAATATCTAAAGTTGCTTCTGAAAATCTTTATTTGCTATAACCCTGCATTGTATTTTGCCGTGGAATTAATTTCTTGTATCTCTGTCCTTTACCATGAATAAGAACATAAGATTGTTCCTAATTGTTGCTTTAGGGGTAGGTTTGCAGATATCCCTCTCAAAATTAAAGTTTACCTGTTCCAGAATGAAAAATTAAACCATGCTGAAAAATGTGCAACCATCACAATTCTTGATATAAAAATCCCAATATGAAAACCTTGGTCTTAGCTTTTAAGGTCTCCAACTTTATATTGCAGAGAAATTTCTTCAGTGTAGGGCTGACTAGGTGAAATTAAGTGGTCTGTTAAGTAGTAAGTCAAATACAACCATAGTAGTCCCCTATGGCTCGGAATTTATGAGTTTCTTAAAAATCTATAGCACTGTGTAGTCTTTGATGAATGTTTACCATGCTCACTGACCCTGGAGGTTAAGCTATTCACACCATTATACAGAATGGAGGGGAGAGTTGTGCAACATACTATTCAGGCTCTTGTAGGTCTTCAGGCACAATCTACTTTTTTTTTTTTTTTATAGACCATCAATTTATAAATTTTAGGTACCTTCTGAGAGCTTATATTTCATACCTAAAATTCTGTGTACTTTATTAATATGACTTGACAATTGTTCACTTGCTTATTTTTAGTAGTGGATATCTTGTCTGTTATAGGTCTGTGCTATTTGAATTTACACAAACTTTGCCCTTAGTGAGAAGTGGGACTGACACCAGATTGAAGTATAAGGCAAGTGTATTTCTATATGGGTTTCTTTACAGAGATGCTGCTTGTATTTGGGCGGAGCACAGGCATCATTTTGAAGACGGTATGTGGTCCATCAGTGAGGCATGGCACTTCTGAATGTTGGTTTTATGACCTCATTTATTGTTGTGTGTGTCCTTGTAATTACTCATCTACACTACGTCTTAGAGAGGAAAGCAGAATGATTTAGATCCATTTTTTCTGCTGTTTTTCTTCTCATGTATCATTGTGCACGAAGACGGACTGACCTAGGAAAGCCCTCATTGAGGTGCCTATTAAATTGTATCATCCTAAGAAGATCATATGATGTGATACGCTCAGAGTGGTGAAACAGGTTCTGTTTGGTAATACTTCTGAGCAGAATACTAAATTGCAGTTCAAATGTTTAAAAATTGTTTTGCTTTACAATAGCTTTAGTAGCAACTCCATGAGTCCTTTTCTCAAACTTTGGAACAGGAGAGCCCTTGAGCTTTTGGAATAATTGGCAGACCCTTTCTCTCCTGACTCTGAAGATGGGTAGAGCCTTATAGGAGCAAATCTAGTGTGGTAGCAGATAGAGGGTCTGAGAGGAATGGAAAGCTGATTTAGAATCATAGAATCTGTCCTGGTTTGGGTGAAAACAGAACTAATTCTGTTCAGTGATTTTACTTTTCAGTTCAGTAATTCTAACTAACACCACTTTCTGAAGCTAGAGGCATGTTTTTACAGACAGTGTCTGCTGCTAACAGTGGTAACAGCCCATGTTTAGAGTTACTACCAAGAACTGGTATGCAGGCCAAGGCCACTGTTGGATGGTGTGTACCACACAGGGGGGTGCAGAAAGTAAAAGACTGCACCTAGGAAGAAGCGGACAGGGCAGATGACCCCCAACTGATCAACAAGGTATTCCAGCCCATATACGGCATATATTCGGAAGCAAGCAGAGGAAAAAGAAGGGTCTGTTGGGCTTTTACCCAGGCTCTTCTCCCCTCTTGGACTGCTTCCCCAGAACATCCAAGGAGGACTCTGTC